>JAXRVH010000065.1:8280-155423 GCA_034640345.1 Drechslera avenae
GACAGTCTAATGCTACACGATGCTGAATGTAAAATGGTCCTATACCAAGTGTGTGTGAATGATGGAATTACAATCTAAATTACCATTTTACTCTTCTGCAGACACTATGACGATTTCTTTCAAGCATCACTTATGCTGTCATACTCTATAATATACTAGTATAAAGCCGAGTATGAAAGCTCAAAAGATGCTTTATACTCCATCCAGGCACCAGACAATTACATCCCCGACCCTCCGATGATCATCATGGAAATGTGAGTTGAATCCCCTCCAGCACTCCTGATACCTCGTCCCCTCAAGATACGTCTTCAACGTATCCTCCAACTGTTCAAAAAAGACTAGATTCTGCGGCCACTGGCGCCGATATTTGCGCTTGAACTTTGGATCCTGACGCATCCAGTGCTGGCCTGAGCGACTGCCACTTGCGGTAATGGTTTGCACATCTTCCATGTTACTGCGAAACCAAGCCACCGGGCCCGGCTTGATGTAAAACTCATCGGCTTCGTCAAAGTAGGCAGAGCGTTCGGAGATTGGCACGTCGATGGGCGGTTCACAGGTCAGAGCCCAGGCGGAGAGTTCAGGGTAGACGAGGTGGGAGCGCCAGGGAGTGGAGTGGCAAGGCATGAGGAAGCCGACTGTCGTGTTTGTTACGATAGCAGGGTGCGTGTCGGGAGCGCTAGATGTGTGTGATAGGCTGTTGCGTGTTTCATGTTTATGGCGGAGATAGGCGAGTACGTCGATGACGCCGCGTTGATGGAATTGAGAGGCATAGCTGGCAAGTAGGACGTTTGCAGTAAGAAGGAACAATATGACGGCTCGGCGCGACAATGCAGCGTGGCGAGGCAGGAAATTGCAGACCGGTTTGGCGGCTATGATGTGAAGGAAGGGCAGTATGGGATACAGGAAGCGAACTTCCTTGTGTGATATCAGACTCAGCACAACCGTCATAAAGGCTGAGGTCCATGACAGACGTGTGAGTATTCGTTGGCCCGTTGCGTCTTCACTCGACTCGACTGGGGATGATGGTTGGGATTCTGGACCCTGCAAAGACTTCCATAAGCCGACAACGGCAAACGGTAACGCTGTGGTGAGAAGCAACGGCAAAGCCTCGGTGAAATAGTAGTCACCTCGGTTCTTCCCGTAGAAGACGGCTAGAGACTGGGCGATGTTGAAGTAGAGGAAGCGGAGCGGCGGAAAGGTCCAGACTCGGTAGTACAGTCGGTCAGACACAAGGGAGAGAGCGAAGACAATGGCGCTAACATTGTCAGTTTGAATCGATTGATCTGGTGACCTCTGGGGGCACAGTAGTCGTATGCAGAAGATGTGATGGAGCGTGCACCGTGGGGACGAAAACCGTGCATCGGATGCTAGGGCAAACACTTACCCGCAGAGCAGGACTTCCCGGACCAGCACATAGCGCAGCTTTTGAGAAGCCTGCCAGAGGGTTGGGACGGATACGGCCAGCCAGATGAGGGCATTGGTTGGGCGGAGAATACACGCAAGCGCTGCCAACAGTAGTGACAGACGCAACCTGCACGAGCATGAGCTAAAATGGCGTCGGAATAGACAGAAGCATGTCTCTGAAACCACCACTTACTCTGTGAGGGAGCCGAGGTCGTGGGGTGCAATATACGGTTTATCCTGGGACCTAGTGGGCCCATGTTTTGATATAGCCCGCCAAGGCCAATAATAGACGGCAATGGAAGTAATGGCAGTCTCAAGGCAATTAGACAGTGTCCGCGTTGAGCAGAACCATTGCCACGGGCTGCATACGGACAAGGCAAGCTAGAAGCGGGTGAGATGAGGGATCAGAAGAACCGATTGATTGCCAGAGATTGCGGGATGGTCGCGTACAGTAGTAAGGGCGGTGCGACTGCCACGGCCGTAAACTTTTTCTGCAAGTTTCCAAGTGTAGCAATCAAGCAAAGCCGCGAAGACGGCCTGGACAAGTTTCGGCGCTGCTAGGAGGACTTTGGCTCTAGCAGGCATCGTCAAGCCGCAGAATGCAGCAAGATCAGCCGCGACTCTGTATACGGCAGCAAATAGCGCTGGATGCACAGACGACCGCAATTGCGACCTCCACTCCTGATGATGGTGAGACGGCAGCCGACTACGGAGGGCTGTATAGCGAATTTACCCAAGTGATCCAGGCATGCGTGTTGGGGCCAAAGGCCAGCTGCCATGCAGGCTCGAGGGACTGAAAAAATTCATCGGGCTGGAAAAAGGTGCGCAGCGTCAATGCATTGACGAAGCGGAAGGCAAGCAAGAGGGCAAAGACGGCTAGCGTCGAGTCACGATAGCTGTTAGGTGTCGGTCGTGGTGGAGCACCAGTGCCGGTCGGATTCGTGTTCCTCGTCGAGTCGCTGGTGGCAGGCATTGGATAATCAGGTCGGCGTGGAGCACAAGCGGGAAGCCGGGGCGGATTGGGGAGACGAGCTGAGGGAGATGAGATTGGCAGCGAAGGTGACGATGCGACGGCCGGAGGTCTAGCTCCTTGGCGCAATGCACGAGCACGCCAGGGGGTTGGTCACGCATGGGTGGTGTTTGCGTGTCGAATGCAGAAAAATTGATGCTGGCACCTTACCGCATTAGGACTTCACGATGATTGCTGAGGAGTCGGACGCGCCTAGACCCAGGCGTGCGTGTGCTGGTCCTCAGCACCGGACAAGTAGCATGCGCCGCGGTGTGACTGTGCGCCGAGCCAGCCCGTATCTTCTCACGATAGGCCCGGCAGTGGTGTCAGTAGCGATAGTCTGGTCGAGCTATCGCATGTGTGAGGGTGTGTGTGTGTGCGTGCGTGTGTGTGTGCGTGCGTGTGTGTGTGTGTGCCGGCCCAACAACGATGAGCGCATGCGGCCAATGGCTTGTCAGGCGGCCAATGACGCAGCTGTGAAGGGCAGCGCAGAGGTAGAGGCAGAGAGGTAGATACAACGGGCGCTGTTGGTGGTCTAGGGATGGGCGGCGCACAAGCGGGAGCGAAGAAGCAAACAGGTACCTGGCGAGATGGGTAGCCATCGAGCGTACTGGTAGATCTGGGGAACGGGTTTAGCTGGCGAGGGTCCAAGGACAGCAAAAAAAAGAAGTGCAGCTGGGCCAGGGTGGGATGGTGGGTTGCAGGCCGCCGGCTTGGGAGGTTTAGAGTTTGGCCAGGGTTTGGGTGCATACGACTGGTTGCTCTTATCGCGCTTCGTCGTCTAATGCAAATGCAGCAGCGGCGGAGCGCGCGGTGTGGTGCCGACGCAACCGCACCGCACGACAGGCACTGGGCACTGAAGCCCCGGGGCACATGCGGCTGCACTGCTGGGAACGCCTCTCTGGCCCTGTTCGTGGCCCTGTTCGGCCATCATCAGCAGAGGGCGGCGCTGGCTGGCTGCGTGTGTGCGTGTGCGCGTGCGTCTGGGTGGTGAACGAACGAGGACGGGCGAACGCCGCCCCTCACGGCGGGCAGCACCCCGGGTGGTGGTGGTGAAGGAGCCAGTCGCGGGCGGGGCGCGTTGCCGGTTCGGGCGCGGTGCAGGCCTAGTGTCATGTACGTGATACTGGTATACTGGCATATTGGCATATTGGCGTCGTTGCCGGCGAGCGGCGACCAGCAGAGAGGCCCAAGCGAGAGAGCGAGCGAGGGAGAGAGAGGGAGAGAGGGAGAGACAGACACAGACAGACCGACAGACAGAGAGGGCCGCCAATGCCCCATATCATGGCGGCCTGCGCGCGCGATGCTCAACAAGAGTCCCCCCCTCCCCCCTCCCCAGTCTACTCCGCCACCCATCGTGCGGGTGCTGGGCAGCACACCAGCCATACCAGCATCTCAGCATACCACAACACCAGAACCCCCGTGGATTGAATTGGCCTCTACTCTGCTCTGCCTGCCTTTATCCCAAGTCCTAGCCCGGCCTTTAGTGTCTCCACCACGCTTGGCAGCCTTCTTCCGCCTCTGAGCGTCATTCACAAGCCCCAAAATACCTGTGCTCATCACTACCCTATCGGGACAGCGCAGGTCGGCCGATCGTGTCTCTCTCAACCAAATCCATATCGAGCCGTTGAGCCCACGACCCACGACCCGCTCCACTCTTCTGCCTTCTCACGTACCACTTTGCACCTAAACACTAAACACCATCCACGTCTACGCTCTTGTGCATGCTCCCATTGTCCCCGCCGTGCCACCCTCGCCCACCCGCCCGCCGCGCAATGAGACGCTCCGCCAACGACACAGGCCCCGACTACGCTTAGAAGGCCTGGCATGGTGACACGGTTACGCTGACTTGAGACGTTCGAGCTGCAGTTGCCATGGTAGACCCAAATGCCGTCCTGACAGCCGAAGGGGATCCACGCCACGCAGCGACGCCATGGGAGCCAGCCTCATCCATGTGCTACCTGTCCCAGTACACGGCGCGAGACGGAACCGCAGCCCACGACCCGCACGAGCAAGAGCAGGAGCAGGAGCAGGAGCAGGAGCAGGAACAGGATGGCCAGCAGACGCCGGGCCAGCGCCAGCAGCACGGCGGGAGCGACCCCGTCGACGAAAACGACTGCACGCCCCGCTCCGAACTGCCCTCGGTGCCAGACGCCCTCAACGCTTCGCTGCTCTCGCACATTCACACCCTCGACCCGGAACCGTCCTACTTCTCGCCACAGCCCCTCCGCATCTACTCGTCGCCCATTCCCCACGACACGCCGGCCGCCTCGTCCAACCCCTCGCCCGCCAGCAGCGCGCATGCCTCACACAGCTCGCTCACCAAACTACACCACGACGCCCAGCGTGCCCAGGCACCGCAACCACCGCAACCACACTTGGTACCCCTCCACGATCGCCCTGCATTCATGCGAGATCTGTCGACCGCATCCACGGCTAGCAACGTGACGGTACGGGCCAACTCTGTCGACCCACAGAACGCATACTCCCTCCCCACACACCAGCGCGATGGGCCTGTCTACCCCAACCAGTCGTATGCTGCCCTGCACCTCCAGCAGTACCCTCAGCCACATGTGCCCCCCATTGTGCGCTCTCGCAGCTCTCACCCCTCGCACTCGGCTGCCAACTCGCTGTCCGGCCTGGGCGCCTTTGGCCTCTCCCACGACCACTACAAGGACATCATGGAGTCTGCCCCGCGCACCGTCGGCAACTCCCCCGTGAGCAGCCCCGGCCTGTTCAGCCCATCCAAGCGTCGCTCCTCCCAGGACCCTGACCAGCAGACTGATGACGGGACCTACTCGACGCCCTGGCTGCACCACACCCACAGGCAGGCGCCCAAGGAAACCCACATTGCTGACGTGCAAGCCGATCCCGTTTCCGGCCGCAAGATAGTGAACCAGTATGAGATCATCGATGAGCTGGGAAGGGGCGTGCATGGCAAAGTCAAACTCGGCAAGGACCTGGTTCATGGCCGCTACGTGGCCATCAAGATTGTCGACCGATACTCCAAACGCCGCCGCCTGGGCAAGAATAACAGTCACGAGGACAAGATCAAGCGTGAGATTGCCATTCTTAAAAAGGCCCGTCACCCCAACATTGTCAGCTTGCTCGAGGTCATAGACGACCCGGCTAAGAAGAAGGTCTACATCGTACTTGAGCACGTCGAGCTGGGGGAGGTCAAGTGGAGGACCGAAGGCGCCCACGAAATCTGTCTCGTCGAGTGGCGTCGTTTCAAGCGAGAATCACAGGGCATCTTCGACGACGACAGTGCGATACTAGAAGACGAAAGGATCATCCGTCTTGCCCACCAGAAGCTCGCTCGCCAGCAACGTCGCATGGCCAAGGAGGCATACCTTCGTCGTAAAGACGGCTCCTCCAACCCTGCTTGGAGTCTGGAGTTTGGCATGGACTCGGAAGACGAATACTCGGAGACGGGCCGTGCTTCTCAAGCCTCTAGCCGTGACGAAGACCGCACCCCCAGCCGTGTTCACTTCCGCGAACGACAGGATACCGTAGGCCACCATGAGGACCACATGGAGACCGCTTTTCGTTCGCCTGAGCCAGTGAGCAACTCGTATGTTGATGCGCTCGAGGGAACAATGTATGGCGCCTACGACAATGACCTCATTCGGGGTCGGGTGCCGAGCATTGCTGGCAGCTCATCGTCTCGTCTCACTGACGCCGACGAAGAGATACCGGAACACTTCAACTACGTTCCCCTCATGACCACTCACGCCGCCTGGGAAGCCTTCAAGGATACCGTGCTTGGCATCGAGTATTTGCACTATCAAAACGTCATTCACCGCGATATCAAGCCGGCCAATCTTCTCGTCACCCGAGAGCACCACATCAAGATCTCCGACTTTGGTGTGTCGTATCTGGGACGGCAAAAGACGGATGAAAGCAACGGCGAGCAATCCGAATCCGACTACCAAGAGGTTGACGAAGCCATTGAACTCGCAAAGACTGTCGGCACCCCTGCCTTCTACGCCCCTGAACTCTGTCGCACAGAAATCGACTCCGAGACTCCCCTCATTGATGGCGGCATCGACGTCTGGGCCTTGGGTGTCACCCTCTATTGTCTCATCTACGGCCGTGTGCCTTTCCACGACACAAACACATTCACCTTGATGAAGGTCATTAGTGAAGACGAGCCCTACATACCAAGGTTTCGATTAAAGCCTGTCGCTGAACACTCCAACTCGCGACCCAACTCGCACTCTCGTAACAACCAGCCGATGATGAGCAGTAAGAGAGCTCCACACGATCTAGAATACGAGGAGGTTGATGAGAACCTACGTGATCTTCTTCGACGCCTGTTGATCAAGGATGCACGGCACCGCATCACTATACCAGAGATCAAGCGCCACCCATGGCTACTGTCTGGTATCCCCAACCACATCTCCTGGGCTGAAGAGACCGACCCAAGCAGATCGTTTGACGGCCGGAAAATTCAGATTTCCAAAGAGGACGTCGAAGAGGCCGTCGTTCCCATCGGCTTCGTTGACCGTCTCCGCTCAGCTGCCAAGAAAACTTCAGAGTTTGTCAAAGGCTTCACAACTCGCAGTTCGGGTTCAAGACGTCGCGCTCAGAGCTCGGCAGCAAATCAGGACGCACCTCCCAGCATCACGGCAAACTCTTCAAGCAGCACCATCAGCCAAGACGCTCGCCCATTTGAGGGTAGACGTGGCAGCCTGGCACCTGGCGCCATCTTGGAGATTCTGACGCGCTCACGAGAGTCGGATCACCCTCTATCGCACAGCGTCACCGCAAGCCCAGAGGCAAAGGAGCTGTCCAGGTACTTTGACAGTCCAAATTCTCGGACCGCATCGCCCGCACAGCACAACGAGTTTCAGCGACCTCCGATGCAGGACCGGGCTATTTCCTCAATAAGCACAATACGTCAAGCAGATCTGCTCCCCGGTCGGTCAGCGTCACCCAGTTTTCCTCCGGCTTTGCCTGGTACCCCAACCGCCTTGGACACCCCAGGTGGGTCACAGCTAGGTGGCCTATTCGGCGGTCTTCCCCGACGTGTTGTCAACAGCATGAGGAGCAAAGACAAACTGAAGCCCCCAAAAGAACATAGCCGTGCCAGGTCGATCGACAGACTGGTTGGAGGGGACGATGATGCACACGGCGTTCCAAGCCTCGCCATCAGCACCACCTGCGCTTCTGGTCAAGTCAACCAACCCGACGCCCTGAAGGATTTGTCCCCTATCGCCCGATCTCCCTCGCCCTGCAACTCAGAGGCTCAGTCCTGTGGTCGTCTGGACCCCTCATCCCGCCAATCTTCATTGTCTTCGTTGTCGTCTCGCCTGCACAGGAACTGGGCGGCCGCTAATGAGCTTGAGATTGGCCCGACTTTGGGCTTCACAGATCCTCGCCTAGTGCCGCAACGACTTCGCCCCACTGACCGAAGACCTTCTAGTCCGTCCGTAATCGCGCGAGAAAGGTCAGAGGATCGTTTTGACCGCGCAAAGGATGAGTACCGTCGGCGACTTGGAGTAGAGCAGTCAGCAGCTCGTGACAGGTCCTACTCTGGTACACACCGAAGATCTCCATCGGGTCTTGCCCAGTCTGCTTGTCCCCCAAGCCCAGACGACGAAATCGACTTCCCTCAGCAGAACAATCAGGAATACTGGCATCGCAACGACCAGTCCTCTGACAATAGTCCTGTCGGTGGATCAAGTCGAGGTCTGGCTCTTTCCTCGTCCGAGGACCAGTTCTCTGCCATGTCACAATCTGAATCGAATCCGTCGATTCCCTCTGTTGCTTCTGCCGGTTCCCCTCCCCAAGGTGGCTGCGAAGCGTTTGAAGACCAGTCTTGGAATTCTACGGCTGTCGAAACCTTCGCAGCCCATCAACTAGAACCCCCTGTCGATGATTCCGCTGGTTATGATGGTGACCATGCTGTCGAGAGTGACGAAGATGATGACAGTGATGAAGACGGACTAATTATGGGGTTTGCTAAGAAGAAAGTACCTTCGCACACGTCACACCGAAGTAATTCAGTCTCGAATGCCGAATTGGCTCGCCAGAGTATTCATGTAGGGCTAAACACTAGGCGGCGCTCAAATCGAAGTGGAAGTAACGGAACGGTCAAAAAGGTGCCTCCACCCGAGCTCAAGTCAGTCTGCGACCGGACGGCTGAATCAGAATAACGACACCAAACACGCACATCGACATCTCTACTGTCATGAATTACACAATACCCAAGATCTAGCCGTTGTACGATTACGCACACTTTGGATTCCCCTTTAACACCTGTGTACATATACAAAGTCACAAAGCAACAAACATGGCATTGCCACCCACCAACCAGGACCAAGGGGACAGGCGCAGGGCGTTTTGAACAAGAAACTTGGATCTAGGTTGTATGCGTGGGGGCGAACGTTTTTTCTTACCCAAAAGACGGCGTTTTCTCCACCTTGTTTGTTACTTTTTCCCCTTTATCCCATACATTTACTTGTTTACCGTTTCTGTGTTTGTGTTTCCTCTTCCCGCGCTTCTGACGTGTGTGTGTGTGTGTGTTGTGCGCGCGTGTATGGTTGTAGTAGAGTGAGGGCTACTGTGAATGAAGGATGAAGACTACGTTGAGACGATTGGGATGATATGATTAAGACGCACTACTACCTTGTTTGGGCAATGCGCATGAGGGGTGTGGTTTGGGAGGGGCTTTGGCGCTTTTTCTTTCCTTCTACTTTCTTTCCCTCTTGCGAGTAAAGTGGCTGGCGGGCGCAATTGGAATGAGAACCTATCGGAAGCATTTGCATCATAGACAACGGTTGATTGGATGGTTTTTCTTTTACGCATCTGACTAACTGTGGTTTTGTGTGTGTTTGTGTGTGTGTGTGTACGTATTATGTGATCAAGGCTACCTTGCTCTTCGTTAGCATCGAAAAGCCATCGTAAGCAGCGCTTTTAGTGGGTTTGTATGTATGTATGTACGTATATAGTATAATTACATCAAAGCTGGTCTAATGTGATGTCCACTTTTCTTTCCCACTTTAATGACCATGTGTGCCTTGTACGTGTTGTGTCGTGTGTTGTTTAAGAAATATGATCGACACCTGAAGATCCCACCAAGATGATGCTTACATCTCCACTTTTATTTCCTCAACACACACACACACATACTTCACTCACACACATATGCATCCACTTCCGAATCGGGGTCCCAGCCTCTTTCACTCGTATAACTAGTGAACATGTACAAAAAAGTTGTGCAAAAAACAACGCCAGCCAGTCCCTTATCTATCAAAACTCTACTGTTCCTTGTTTCTTTCGCCTGAAAACTTTATATACACATAACCGAGAGTGGGCTTTTTTTTCCATAGCTGACATGCACATCTCGTTGGCCTTTGCTCATTACTGATCCGCCTTATCCGTCAAGCTAGCCAGGGACGTAGCAGCACAGACAAACTAATGGGTACCAGCCAGTTGTTCAACGACTTTTTTTTTTCTTTCTCCTGTTTCCTTTTCTGTTCAGGCTTGCTTGGATCCGTTTTCGTTTTACTTTTGGGCATGTGCATTGGCTAGCTATTATTTACATGGTTTTGCATTGCATTTGATGTAAAGTAAGAGCGGAAAAGGATATGGCGGGGGAAAAAAAGACTCCCCAAAAAAAACGGAGCGGACAGAGCGATGCGGGAAGGAGAAAAAAACCCGGCAGAGTAGAGGGGGAGGTTTTTTTTCGATGGAAATGGGGAATAAGAAGAGAGGAGAGAAGAGTATTTTGGAGTGGGAGTGGCTGGCTGGCTGACTGACTGGATGGATGGATGGATGGATGGATGGCTGACTGGCGCGCAACTCACTCAGCTACCAATCCCATGTCTAATCCAAGTTGACTCGACGTATAGCCTGAGCTGGCTCATCACATCCGTCACGCCACGATTACCCTTGGGCTGAGCTGGGCTGAGCTGAACAAGGTAGCAAAGGCTATACACGTGGCTCGCTGCCTGCAAGCATGGCATGCATTCACGACGATTGCTGATGTTAGTCTGTACTTCCCAATCAAGACCGCTCCGGCAGGAAATAGAGTGGAGCTGCTTCCCCACTCGGGTAGGGTGTGGATCAATCGAGGTTTTGCGGTATTTAGGGGGTTGGCTTAGATAAAATATGTAAGCGAGGATGGGTGGGATGGGGAGAGAGGGGTGGCGGCTACGGAGGGTTACTGGATTGAGAGGTGGCTGCATGTTGGATGGATGGATTTGGGTGAACAGTGGTAGGGATTGGAGAGGATAAGGGTCTAGTAGATAGGATGGAGGATTTGAGTGGGAGGAAGCTGTCTATACGCTGGTTACGTTCATCTGGGTTGGGGTAAGGCGCGATAATCGGTACATGTCAGTCACACAAACACCTCACTTCTCACACCTATCGCAATCGGTCAAAACTTCTTCCTTCCTTCCTTGATATCTGTTTCTCCCATGCATTAATTAATTCTACCCCACCCCAAGACTTTTCTTCTCTCAATCCACCCGCTCACGCGCTATGTCAGCTTCAGCATGCATGCACGACATACTTGGAACAAAATGTGACGCAAGCAAGCAATCTCGCATCTGGCCTTCCCATGGCCTATACCTACCCTACTCCAATATCTTGGGGGTTTTTTTTTCTTAAAACTCCCTCCCAACCGCCTTAACCGCCCATAATGATAGTAATCATAACACCTTTCCTAATCTAATCTATCCTCAACCCCGCTAGCATCGCTCGTCCGCCCCCCCCCCTACCATCTCGCTTGCACAAGGAAAAATCGCTCGTCCACATCATTTATCCGCGTATCGCCTTGCCTGGCTGGCTGCCTTGCGCAGATTAACGCTTTGACGATTTCCCTTCCCTAACCCCAGCAATACGTACGGCTTGGAAAGCTGATAAGTGGCGCTAGACAAAGCTAGCTGGGACTGAGGTGCTTCGTTACGGGGGGACGGCGCTAGTGGGTGATCATGCGATATGCATGACATAGATGCGTCAAGCACACCGATCGAGGGCGTGTGATTTACCGAGGCTATGGGAAAGCGACCGTGTGAAGGTCGGAGTCGGAGTCGGAGTTTGGGCGGGGAGTTTGGGCGGAAGAGGTGGTTGGCGTGAGTGTGTAGAAGGGAAAGAGGGGAGTAGAAGCCGAGGGTAAGCGTATAATGTAGTTTAGTGGGATGAGAGGATGGTGTTTAGGCGGAGGTATTGGAGATGGAGCTTGCGAGTGAGCAGGAGCGTAAGCGGGTAAACGTGAAAGATGACTGTCAAAGGAAAAGGCTGTGTTATTGACTTCAAGTTTGTGTAGTTTTGACGTATCTGATGATTCGCTCAAGTTGGAAACACCACTACATCTTCTTCGTACGACTACTCTTTCGTGTACCTTCAGTGGGTGTCTTGCTGTCTGTCGCTTTGCGCTTCATGCCCTTCTTCACTACCGGCTTTTTCTCCTCTTCTTTCTCAACTCTCATGTCTTCATCCACTGCAGCCTCTTTCTCCTTCTCCTCCCCAACTCGCCCATTCACTTCCCCGTGTATCTCTACATCCTCCTCCTCCTCATCCACAACATCCTTCCCCGCTTTCCCTAGGACCCAAGCAACCCTCTCAACATCTACTGCCCTTGCACTCATATCCCCCTTCTCCCCCAATCCCCCCCTCAATCTCATCCTCAACTTCTCCACACTCTGCACCACCGTCTCATACTCCTTGACATTATACTTGATCTTCCTCTGCCAGCCCACTCCCATCTTACCGTCACCATCCCAAGCGCACCAGCGGAACAGCTCATCAGAGAAGAAAGGAACCTCAGTAGGCTCCAGAACCGAAAGCAGCAGAGACGCCGTTGCCGGTCCCACACCTCGAAGTCCCACCAAGATTTTCAACGCAGGAAGGGCATTTGCATGTGCCGTCTTCCCGTCAAAGAGCGCCTTGTATGCTTTTCGCGTCGTGTCTTCAATTGCTTGGGCGGTGTTGCTTTGGACCAGACCTAAGAGTGCTGGACGAAAGGTTCCATGCTTGCTACATATATGTCATGTGTAAGCGAACAACAACAACAACAACAGAATAGCCCTTTTTGAGGCGAGCTTAGAACACGCACAGTTTCCACTCTACGAGTTTCTCGACTTCCTCTTTGGTGAGGTGTTTGTCGCTGTCTGCTCTTGCCGCTACGGCCGTGGGTATGGTGTCGTAGCGCTGCTTGTCTAGATCGCGTAGCTTTTCTGGCACGGCCGCGCTGTAACGCGATAGTACATCTTTGAAGGTAGCGAGGGTAATGGTGTTGATATGTAATGGCGGCATTATAAGATGTCTGATGGTTTTAGGATGCGCGCAAGCTGAGCTGATGAGGTGAGACCACGCGTTTGGAACGCCAACGCGACGTCACGTGACGTTATCGTGAGTAAACTACTGAGCAGACACCTCATTAGTATGGTTGACATGCCTTAATATGCAAATAGTGAATCAGCACTGATCCCCCATCTATCTTCATCCATTCATATAGACAGCTACCTAATTGCAAGTTCAACTGGAGCTAGTCTGCATTCAGAATATTCATATTGAATATGCGAAGCCTCAAATGAGACAACTATCCCCGCATTAAAATCCTGAATTATCACCCGCTCGTATGCAGGAATCCAGCTAAGTTATGCTGGATAGTTATTAATGTAGAGGTCCCAAAATACAATTACTTCTTGCTAATGCAATGGACCAAACGCCTGGTATCATTATCTCATTTCACTTTTCGGGGACGTCCACGACCACGCTTCCCAGAGCTTGAGCCTCTCGTAGGCACCATCGAGGGTCGACCAGGAGGCCTACCCAAAAGCTTCTTGGGTATAGGTGCACTTGCGGGAATCTCATCTTCACTTTCGGTATCCGATAGGTTGATTGCCGAGGCTTTCTTGGTAATCGACGCAGATCTTGTTGCTGGTGTAGTATTGCCCTTTCGATTGACGGATGCCGCAGCAATGTTTGTCTTCTTTCCGTTCAAGCCGCTCAGGATGGGGTTGCTGGGGTTCGGAAGTACAAGTTGAACAGGCTCAGGCAGGATCTCTTCTCTGAGCGACTCCTCGGCTGGTAAATCTCCGAGGAAGTCGTCGAGGAGTTGATCGTCGTCATCTGACTCTGGGAACAATGCCATTTTCGCACGTAGATTCTCTTCTGCCTCTCGAGCTTCTGCCTCTCGGGCTTTTGCCTCTCGAGCTTCTGCTTCTCGAGCTTTTGCCTCTCGAGCTTCTGCTTCTCGAGCTTTTGCCTCTCGAGCTTCTGCTTCTCGAGCTTCTGCTTCTCGAGCTTCGGCCTCGGCACGTGCTTTTGCCTCCTCTAAGCGTTGCAGTTTTAGGGCAGCCGTAGCAGCCTGTTGTGCGAGGAGGAACGTCTCACTAGACTCGTCGGGTTCATGAACACCATCCTCATGAGAAGGGGGCCTAGGTACATCACCAGTACTGTTTTGCTGAGCGTTCTTTGGCGGCCTTCCAACGGGTCTAATACCAGCCTTTGATTTCGAGGGCATTGTCTGTCGGCGTTCCTTGTATACGCGGTTTCGCTCCCGTTCCTTTTCCCGATTGGGCCTTAAATCGCCCTCCCTAAAGTTCGTCGGCAGCTCTGTTGGTAGGTCCTCTTCGCCTTCATTCCGGCGAGCCAGCCAGTTCGATGCGCGCCCACGTGATCGGCCAGCATGTTCTGCCTCATCATCTTCAGCACCCAGCTCCTCGTCTGAATCGAGTGTGATTTCTTCAAATCGTCTAGAGCCACGAGGTCTTCCAGGTTTCGCGTGTCCCCCAACTTCTGGGTTGCGCTTTCTTGTCGAGTACGCTCCATCCTCCTCTACACGAACACGATACGTCTTTGCATCCTTCTCCTTTTCAGCCACGCTCTTGAGCGCATTTGGCTTGGGTACAACGTCGGACTGCAGAATGGACCGCATGCCACCAGCCATGTCAATTTCTTCTGGTGTTGTCTGTCTTACGACTTGGGGGTGCTCTGGTTCAGGTCGTTGACGAATTTGCTCAAGAAGACCAGTGCGCAGAGACAGCTTTACGACCCTCGATTTGCCTTTCATCTTTGCAGCAACTAGGATAAACCTGTCGTCACGTTTAGCCTCTTCTAGCAGCTTTCTCTGCACTTCCTTCTGATACTGTTTACCAGACGCATTCTTTGGTTGGAGCGGTTGTGCATCGTCGTCCTTGTTTTTCTGTTTCTTGCCCTTACTCCGTCGATTTCCATCTGCATCCTCTTCTTCTTCACGACCACGCTTCTGGCCCAGACGCGGAATCTCGCTATCTATGCTAGGATCGGGATAGTAAGAGTCACCATTCGCTCCCTGTAGCTGAGACGGGCCCGTAACCCTGTCGCCATCTTCGTTGATAATCCCATGGGTGTCCTCGACAGGGGAGTAGGTAATTCCGTATCGGGTATACGCGTGATCATCATCTTCCACGAATCGCGCATCGAGGGAGGGATCCGCCATCTTGTCCATTTCCGCCTGGTGCATCCGTCGCTGCATCGCGCTTTGGGCCATGCCCTCTTCCTCTCGTAACCAGTTGAGGTTGGATATGCTAAAGTCCACTAGACATTCTACGGAACGTATGTCGGCAACCTTCTTGGTGTCGTGACCAAGCAGAGTTCCCTTGGGCTCGTATGGGTGTTGCCTGGGATCACGCCGACAAGCGCCTGTGTTGCAAACCCTGCGGCAATGCGGGCACTTCCAGTTATAGGCTTCCATTATACTTACCGGCATCATGTCATGCGCTCGGAATAACGTGCCATAACAGTATGCCAGATCACAGCTCGAGCAGAATGCCATTTTCCATTTGGGGTGCCGGTGAAGACAGAAGTGGCAGGATTTGTGCTTCGCTTGCCAAAGTTTTGTTTTTTTATTTGAGACCTTCTTGACGTTCCCGTACTCGTCCACTATTGGTTCGTCGTCCTCGGATGCGCCTTCGGGTTGTGGGTTCTTGATATCGATAAAGGGTCGAACTCGCAGCTGTTCCTGGCAGATCTGAGCCAATGTCTTCTTGCCTAGGTATCTTCGCTCTTCTTGTAGGGGTAGCGGTGTCTTGTCATTAACAAAACCATCAATATCGATGATCTGAGCACGCCACTCTTCGTATTTGTGGATCAAGTCCTTCCACTTCCACTGCTCAACCCACGTGTAGCCTGATTGACACCCACAGCTTCGACCCATGCAATAGCAGTCCATGCAAACATCGTAAGGCTCTTCCATTTCAGAGCTAAAAAGATTCTTGCAAGCCTTGCAGCTCAGGAACCGGTTGAAGATGTTGCATCTACAATACGCACACGTTACGTTACTGTCGTATGGTAAGAACTCAGAGTGTTCGCGCGAGTCCGGCGCAAACGTCTCAGATAGGAGGATGACTTTGTACAAGTCAAATAGCTTCTTGAAGTCTTTTTGGACGTGCTTTATTTTGACAGAACGTTGAATGGCGGCTGCCTGTTCACCACCTGCCTCGACTTGCGCACGAGCAGACTTGATGAGATAAGAATACTTTAGAAGGGTGTAGTATACGATAGCCTTGTTCTTGTATTGCTCATCTCGGCAAACGACGCGTGAGTTGGGCAGGGCCTCGTTCAGTGCGAGTTCCAAGGTCTCAACGGTTGTCCGATTCCAGGCAATCTTCATAGTTCTAGTACCGCGGTTCCACACCTGGTGAGGGGCTAAAGGTGGTATAAGGATAAAATCGCCAGGTCGCTGCTCCACAACGTAGGTTTGGAATGGGGCCTTCTTCCATGCGATGAGCTGCGCAAAATGGTTCTCGACCTCGATATCATGACCGAGGATCGATAACCAATACTCGGAGACGACGTGGCGGTCCTTGCTCTCTGTCATGAACCATATAGAAGATCCTGGTCGTTCAGACTTGCCATCTTCGCTGATGGTTCCCGAGGCGTTTACCATGATGTTCTGACCGAGAGAAGCACACATCTCTCGATGAGAGGGCGTGTAGGTGCCTTCATGCCCAATGTAGCACATGAGATTCTCGGCGCGCATCTCGGGTGGCAGGCTGCTCATGAGATCTCCCGCCCGTCCAATGCCCCGTCCCTTGCGACCACCGGGCTCATCCAGTGCGCCGGGGCCACCAGGTTCGCCAGTGCTCTCGTTGAGGTAAAACAGGCCAGAAGGTATATGCTCTTTCAGCTTGTCTTGCCACACCTGTGGGCAATCTATATCCTTTAGGTATATGCGCTGGCGGGCCTTGTCTCGCCACTTGTCAGTTCCGTCGAAGAATTGCTCCGTCAGTTTGGTCATGTGTTTGAGGTAGTGCTTGATGGTCAGAGGTATATTCTCTTTTGTCGTGAGGTTGCGCGCGTTTTCAACTACACCGTCTGTCAGCCATATGTCCCAGTTGCCTGCGTGTGACATACTCACTTTTGTCGCCATGGTTGTCGCGCAGCCACGAAGGCGTAAACGTCCAGGGATCCAGCACCTCTTCGAAGCCGTCAATCACCAGCGGCTTTCCGCCTATTACAACGTGCAACAGCACCAGCTTCTCAAATGCTTCTACGCCATTATTCGCGATCATCTCATAGGATATACGGTCGACATATTGGAAGTTATCTGCTGTCTCGACAAACGTGCGTACATCAAAGTCAGGTGGTATGGGCTCGAAGGATGCCCGAGGGCGTGCGGCTGGCATCTTTGTCACTCGCTACAGTCATTCAAGTCGCGCTCTGCTCGGGGAGTGGGGTCCCAAGTTAGTAAAAGCCAGCTCCGCGGCGCTGTCGCAATCGCAAACACGCTCAATTTGCTGAAGGTGAGTTTTGCACTGCAGTCGCGATCGCTGCATGATCCGGTGTTGCAAAAACCGAGTCGTGGTGACTTTTGCGGCGGCTGGCAGCAGGCTTTCGGGGACGAAGACGCGACTCGAGAAATGATGGGCTAAGGACACAAGCTATCACGTGTTTCGGTACCGAGAAGGGCGCGGCCCACTATTTTGATCTTCATCCTCACTGTGCACACACACCTGCACTTTCATCGGGCCGATCGAGCATGTGGCGGTGATAGCAAATATCCGTTAGTTTCAATTCCAATATTCTTCCCAAGAGACCGTCTAACTTTACAGTATGGCATTTTAGTGCACTAGTTGAGTACATCTGCTCAGCCAATGGCCCATATTGCCTGTCTGACTAAGCATGATTTTTCTACGCCCTCTTTCGATACGGTCCGCAGCCATAAAACGACAATGCATCAGCACTCCATCAAGATTCCATTTCACTAAGGCTGGGTACTCACATCGAGGACAACAACAACCATCAACTTTGCCTGTCGTATACAAACCACAACCTACACAATTAGTTGGATTGAAAAGCTCTACATGGCCATCTTCCCGTGCGGGCATAACAACAGCAACAAGCCCTCAAGATGCACCCTCCAAACTACTCCCGGACTATACACCGCCAACCACAGGCTTCCTGTCCTATCTACCCCAAAAGGCTGTACCATATGGCGAGTTGATGAGGCTTGATAAACCGACAGGTACATACTATCTTTTTTTCCCTTGCATGTTCAGCACGCTGCTTGCTGCTACCATGGCCACCCCTATCGCTGCACCATCTGCCGTCATCGGCACAACGGCTCTCTTTTTCACTGGCGCCCTTGTAATGAGAGGAGCAGGATGCACCATCAATGATCTGTGGGACCGCAATCTGGATCCACACGTTGAGCGGACCCGTCTACGGCCAATTGCCAGACGAGCAATCACACCTCAGCAGGCCATTGTGTTTCTCGGTGGTCAACTCACGACTGGTCTCGCTGTCCTTTTATCACTCCCATTCGAATGTTTCTGGTACGCGACGCCATCACTGCTACTTGTCACCCTATATCCTTTAGCGAAGAGAGTAACCTACTATCCTCAATTCGTCCTCGGGCTCACCTTCTCTTGGGGTGCCATAATGGGATTCCCAGCGCTCGGTATTGACTTGCTTTCCAATCAAGCAGCACTTACAGCAGCGGCATGCTTGTACGCCAGCAACGTTGCCTGGACTGTCCTGTACGATATGATCTACGCTCACATGGACATCAAGGACGATGTCAAGGCTGGCATCAAGAGCATCGCACTCAAGCACGACAAAGAAACGAAAATGGTCTTGTCCGGCCTTGCTGCCGTCCAGCTCGGTCTACTATCCATTACCGGAGTCGCAGCGGGGTTGGGGCCAGTGTTCTACGCTGTTTCGGTGGGAGGAGCAGGAATCACCCTAGGCACCATGATTCGAAGAGTCAAGCTCAAGGACGTCAAGAACTGCTGGTGGTGGTTCGTGAACGGGGCATGGTTCACTGGAGGAGCAATCAGTCTAGGTCTAGCTGGCGAATACGTGATGCACCTTCTTGGGTGGTATGACAATGGGGAAGAGCCGGAAAATCAAAACTCCGTTGCCATATGAGCAGGTTACTTGCGAATGGTTCGGTCGTAGCGATGAATTTGTAGGCGTACGCTCTAGTGTCTGAGATACACGACTTATACATCCATTACGCTCTCTATACACCGGTAACACCAATTCCTGTAAGCCTTGAAACACCCAAACTATCATGATGATCCCTCTGTAATGGTTTTTATCGCAGTCTATATTCTTATAAATGTATAAAGATAATTAATCATCTTACTCATATTCATGCACTCATTCAACACCCCTCATAACCACTCTTCCACCTTGGTACCCTGTAGTCGGCCTCTGCAGATTTACATTTACAGTTTCTTCAGGCAGAGGCAGAGCGACAAAAGATGGAAGGGATGAAAACTCGATGCTGCCTTCAATTCGGGGTTCAGGACAAATATCCGGAGTGACGCGAGGCGCGTTTGGAGTACGTGACTGAGACGATGGCAGTGACTCGGAAGGCGGTACAGCAGTGAACTGGGTATCAGATCGAAGAAGAAAAGGTTCAGAGCCGGATAGCGATGCCACTTTTTGGCTGGCTTCAGTGTCTTCTTCGGGCGTGTGGAATCGAGAGAGTGGTCGCAGCTCAACAGGCTGAATCACAGTGGACTGGGTGTCCGGCCGAAAAAGAGAAGGTCCAGAGCCGGATAGCGGAGATGATTTCTCGGGTACTTGGGATTGCGGCGATGGTGGTGTCTCGGAAAGCGTGATAGTAGCAGGCTGACTGCTAGACTGAGTAAGAGGAGATTGAAAGTCTGATGGTGAGGGTATTGTTTGATTGATGGCAGTGTTGTCTTTGGGCCCGTGGGGTTGAGCCGATGATAGCGTCTCAGAACATGAGATAGTAGGAGACAAAACAGAAGAATGGGAAAGAGGTGGTCGTGAGTTTGATGGCGAAAGAGATGTCTGGTTCGTGGTGCCGTCTGGGTTCTCAATACCTTCTTCTACGTCGTCTGCTAACGATAGCATCAGCTCTGGTATGTGTGACGAGTATCAGCCTTGTTCAGGGTGGTTACTTACCCCCAGACCGACCGTTCCCTTGTCGTCTTTTTACTCCTTTGTACCATTTCTTTATCTTCTTATACGATTTCTCTCCCAGAGAGCCTTCAGGACGCAGGGCAGACACTGTGACGATCAAAGTGACAGTGGCGAGGACGGTCCCGACTACCCCGAACAAAATCGCGAGCAAGATAGTCGTGGGACTGTCGGTTGAGCTTGACATCCTTGTCTATGCCAGGTGTGGCTGACGACCTTGGAAGATGTGATTGGTCAGTAAGTAGCGGGAATTGCGCTGTGGATGAGAAGGCGGTCAGGAAAACACGGATTGAGAAACAGAGAAAGGGTAGCTGTTCTTCGTGAAGAATGATTGACACAGCGTGCTATTCATGAAGAGTTATATACGAATATCTGAACTTTGCGTAGACACTTAAACGTTGAGCTCAGCCGTTCCTGCTTTGCCCCCGGGGCAGTGTGCATCAGTACCAGCCCACGCGCTCTGGAACAGTGTGCTGGGAGCCATTCAAGAAGCGGATCGCTCCAGGGAATGACCCAGTAACGCACCAAAGAAGATAGAAAATGTGTAGTGACTGTTCGAACAGCTGTATGTGCGAACTTCCACATTTTTGCTGCACCCGTGTCTAGTTCCCATCCGGTTAGCCATGCTCATTCGTGGAGTTAGCGGCTGCATGCTATGCACAGTGATTGGTCGACATCATGGTGGGGGTGGGGTATGCCAATGTTGCGGTCGTGCTGTGTTGCAGATCACCCATGCTCACAATTTCTGCGGGCAAGGGAGCTAGAGGCCGTTGCTCCCGGAGGTTCGGTATTTCTGGCTTTTGCTTCCTGAAAAACACAGGTGGCTTGTCGTCCAGCGACAGCCAATGCTACCGTTGAACAGTCATAGAGTCCCCTCTTATTCTAGGTTCAAATATAAAAGGCTAGGGGCCCTTTACCATCTGTTGTTTCTGCTTGATACCTCGCCTGCCCTTCTCTCGCTCAGAGTAAACTATATGTCTTTTATTCGATCCGATTACCTCTTCGCATGTAGTAGAGCTCGAGGGTTGAATTATGACACGCAGAGGAAGGGCGTGCACTTGTAACTCACTGTACTCTGAGCTTGCTCTACAAAACCTGAACATTTTCTCCTTCCTCCTCCTTCTCTTCTTATTCTCTATACCGGGGCACAGCTAAGGAATGGAGGCTGGACAAATATACAGCCATTGTTGCTAAAAGTTCATTGTGTTATTTGCGCGCTGTACACAAAACTTCCTACAAGGCTCCAGCCCAGTAACCCTCAAGTAGTGCTGACTAAGCAAATTACACTGATGCATCATCTCATGGATATCAGTACTCTCACTACATACGCGGAAAGGATCTTTTGTGCATCGATAGTGTTCCATCTTCCAACATAGAAACGCCAGACCACCATCCCCTACCATCCAACCCTGATCCGACGCAGTCCAATTGTCATTGCGAACCGTTAGCCTTGCCTATAAGCAAACTGACACTCAGGTCGGATCTACTATAACGAAGACTTCGGAATGTAATGCTCACTATCCCATTCATAGGCCAGGGACAAAGTGGGCCATCACTGATAGGGGATAGTGTCTTTAGTGGCGTTGGCCACATCGGCTACGCTGGCAAGGCTACTGGTTGATGCTTCAAGGACAAGACATTCTTTCCCTGGATAATAGTTAGGCTTATGGAAGTGATCTTTTTCTCATATGTAGTGCATACGAACGATTCAATGAGCCGAACCAAAACGCAACCGAGAGAACCATGATGGTGAAGACCAGCAAGGGCTGTAATGGTACTTATGACTCCAAAAACACCAAAGCAGACCTGCAAGACAAGTTGACTTGATATTTCCGCATTCGACATCGCTACCGAAGAATTCGAGCTGAACAGACAGGGCATAGCTATAGCAAATGATCTTGTTCGGAAGGTAACACGTATAGAGCATGCACCGTGTGAGGAAAGAGAAGATTGTCAATGGTGATAAACCAAAGCGCTTCAAGGTGCAATGAGATACCAAAGACAAGGAAGCGCAGGGTTTGATGAAGTCTGGGTAGAATTTTTCAGACAAAGGCCTGGTACTGTGGACAAAGGCATAGGTACTTGGATGGATGTACTCATATTTGTATGTTTTTGAACTTCTCGGGCAAAGCATAGTTAGTAGCAGGAGAAAGACAATGAAAAGGCCTGGGCTGAAGAGTAACTTATAATCCGACGCTCATGTCCCCCGGTTCTCTTGCCAGGTACCTCGAGTTGTCTTGAGGCTAAGCTTTTTGAGGTACATTGAATGTAAGATGAAGCACCAAACAGCTGCATAGATAGACCCAACTCGTGTCAGAGGATCTGCCTTACAGCGCTCAATCATTGGATCATGATTGTGTCATGGTGCCACAAGCAAGTTAATCAGGTCTTTTCTGTACGCCATCCATACAAGCAAGACTTACAGGTAGCAGATGGTATTTACACAGCCTCGTTCTCAGCTGATCCGATACCTGATTTTTGAATCCCCTTGAGGCATTGGTAACTGCAACTTGCCTGTAATAACCGCTCAACTATTCAGCCTCAAGACGCGTACCTCTCCACCTGCGACAGCTGTGTTGCGTATTCAACACAGCTCCAGGAAATCACTGCATGTAAAATGTCCAAATGCAAAAACAAACCACACTAATCCAGTTCCCACATTTTTTACTGGATGAGGACCTGGCTGATTGTCAATGTTCAAGCCCTAACGATGGTTTTTGGCTATGTTTTGTGATTCTGCCTTGCCGTATCAGTGAACGGCCACTACTTTCAATTCATCAATGCATTGAGAGCGTTTTTTGTTATCTTTGGGGGGCAGGCCAGGTCATTCAATTGTAAGCCCTGAGTTGACAGAGGTTGCCAATGCAAAAACAGAAGCTCGACCAGTACCAGAATCACATTACTATACTTGAGCACTACCTCCCTTCAGCACCAGGTCTATACGCAATATACGCATCCCCTACCTCTGCCAAAACCGGCCTCCCATCAATCTCCACAGGCGCAATAGCTTTCCTTGGCACCCTCGCCAATCCCCCCAGCTCAGCTACCTCGGCCTGACCCTGACTCTGAGCTTTACCACCCCCAACTGGCGGCGAGTCTGCTCCAACGAGATTCGGGCGTTCGGCTTCCAGAGCATCCATTTCAACGTTCCATTCGGGAGTTTCGTGCTGGCCTGGTGATGAACCGTCATCACGAGCATGCTTGGGAACCGAGTGATAAACATGCTTTGCTGGTCCATCGGTGGAACCAGAGCGTCGCCCCGCTTTCTCTTGTCCGAGATTAGTCGATGCGAGAAGTGCTGCTGTACGCTTTTTGTTTCTCCGCCAGAGTGTAAAGGCTGCTAGAGCGGCTATGATGAGGACTAGGGGTATGACGGTGGCGATGGCTGCTATAGCACTAGTCGACAGTCCATCGTCTCCCTTCCCACCGCTACCACTACCACTATCACCCGACCCCGTAGGTCTCGCACCTCCGGTATCACTAGCCTGGTACCTGAGTTTCAACGCCGAGATGCTCGGTGTCGCAGAAGCCGGCCATCTAGCCGCATCATACGTCGTGAGTGTGTTCTCCTCAGCATCAGCTTCCCCACACTCCACCACGGGCCAACTCCCGCTACCACCAGGTCTACATCCCGTGTGCCCGTCACTTTGGAATCCCTCGGGACAACACTGTAACCCCACCTCGCCATCTACCCATCTGTCATCACTGCCCTCCCCGCTCTCGGCCGTCTGCGTGGCAACAGCAGTCCAGGAGTCCGGGCACGCGGTAGCAGGCGAGTAGAAAGCGGAGGGTGATGGGTAGACGTTCGATGTGAACCATGGCATACATGCCGTGTTTATGCTGAAAGGGAGAGGGTCGTCGTCTTCTTGGGCAAAAACACAGGTTTCACCCCAAGCTACTGCGCCATTGAGGTTGCGCAGAGTGCTACATGAGGGTGGTGGCGCCGTGGCCCAGGCTGTGTTCCACGAGTGCTGGAGATGTCGTGATGTGGATGTCATGTTTATTTGAGTGTGAGGGTTTCCGTGGCTGAGCCAAAGGAGGTGGGTTTACTGTTGTGGTATGGTGCTGATGGATGATGTAGTTTGGTGTTTCGCCTGAAATCAATGTAGGAAGACGAAAAAGCGGAGAAACTGACTGGAAACAACAAAAGCGACAGAAAACTTGACGGTACAGGACGGCAATAACCAATCTCAAATAACGGGCAAGATCGCGTTGCATGGGTGAGGGGGAATAACTTCCTCAATTCCCGAAAAGCTGATGTACATGACCCAAGTATTTCTTCAAACCACGCACAGCCTTCCGTCTGACCCACTTACCGTGTCTTGGGACATGTAGATTTCAATGATTTCACTTTGGTGGCAAAGGACCCAGCATTTCGTCTCATAGGCCGTTGTTCCTGGGCACACTTGGCGGGCTAGCCTTGCGCAGGTTAGCATTTACTGATTCCAATAACTAGTTGTTTGACATTTACCGTGTGGGTGTTGTGTCTGCCGTGGTGGTGGGATTTTAGCTGCCGTTGGTGGAGAGCTGGAGTGCGGAGGATTTACATAGCCACACAAAACATTCGTCATGGTGCACCAAAGGAGCGATGCCCGAGTGAATCTATGTTCTATTTCTGTCCTACCTGATATTTTCAATTGGATTTTCTAAGACTCTCCCCTCGGATCTAATTGGGTAGCCCTTCAACACGCAGGACATCATCTATGCCTTATATCCGGCCTCGATCAAGCCCTCCTTCAGACTCTCAATCGCCTTTGAAATATCCGGTCGATTGGGGTCGGTTACACTAACACCCATGTGTCCAAATCGAATGTACTTGGTGGCAATCTCCTTGTGCAGACCACCAGCGAATATGACGCCCTTCTTGGCGAGGTTGGGCAGGACATCTGGAGGGGTCATGCCTTCTGGGAGATAAATGGCAGTCATACCAGTAGCTTGGTTCTCGGGTTTGGAAGCCAGCTGCTTGAGACCAAGGTCTGCGACAGCCTTCTTGACCTTTTGTGATGCGGTCTTATGCGCGGCCCAGTAGTCTTCCATAGGTCGCGAGAGAATCTGCTTGAGCGAGGTGTCGAGGGCGCGGACGAGCTGTGGTGACGGAGTGGCAAAGTAAGATGGCTTCTTTGCTTCGTAGTTCTGCATGACTGTGGCAGTGTTAGCTTTATATACGGTAATTGTTGTTCAGTGACTACCACGTACTCGGCAGCCAGTTCTTCCATGAGCCAAAGTAGGAAGTGGGCCGTGTCTTCCTCGCCTTGAACCTTTCAATCGCACGTCCAGATACCATCATGATGCTCAAACCAGCTGGGCACCCAATTCCCTTCTGCGAGGCGGTAAGGACAGCATCAAGCTTCCAATCGTCAAAGCGGATCTCTTCCGAGCCAACACTGCAGACACCATCGACCACAACCAAAGTCTCGGGGCTGACTCGGTGGACAAGCTCGCTCAATGCCTTGATCTCGCTGAGCACACCAGTTGAGGTATCCACGTGTGTGACAGTCAGCATCTTGTACTCCTTCTCCTTTAGCGCCTTCTCCACCTCATCAAGCTGCGGTCGGTCGCCAATGGGCGCCTTGAGCTGTGTCGCCTTGACGCCGTACGTCTCGAAGCAGTCTGCGAACGAGTCGGCAAAGTAGCCAGTGTGTAAGACGAGAACCTCATCGCCAGGCTCTACCAGGTTGGCCGCGACCTGGTCCCATCCAAGCGTGCCCGAGCCGGAGATGACAAAGGGTTGCGAGGCAGGGTCGGTTGTCAGGAAGAGTTTGCGCAGGTTTCCAAGGACTTCGCTGAAGGTGTTTACAAAGGGCTGTCCGACATGCGATTCACTGCGCACTGTAAGTATCATAACGACTGGAAGTTGGCATTGGCTCGTACCTGAAATGGCTCATGGAGGTGAGAACCGCATCGTCAAACTCAATGGGCCCAGGAATGAGCAGGGCAGGGTGTGGCGCTTGGTTCGACATCTTCTTGGGTGCACGTGGTTCTGGCGCAAGCTGCGTTACCTCCTTGATTGCCTGCTTGACCTCTTCTACTTTCTTTGGTGCTTTCGGTATGCCTTGTCCGTCTTCGATGCGTGTGTGGCGCTCGGTATGAAAGGGAGTGTTCAGTTCAAGAAACGGTTTGGAATCTAAATGCTTGGAGATCTGTGTAAGCCGGGTACCTGCCCGCGAACGAGGTGACGACATGGCGAGGCGGGGTAGGAAGCGGCTGTTCACGGCAATCAAACGCAACCGCGGGGCAGCAAACATCCGGTATTCGGAGACCGGCGAAGTGAGAGATTGGAGAGAGTGTGTGTGGGGGATGTGATGGACACGTGAACGTGCTACGTTGAGTCTATCGCGCTGATACGCGTTCGGATTCTGGTGCTCTAGGGAGATGAACGCGTCAGAGAAAAGAAATTGAATGTTCGTAAGCTAAAATTTGACGACGCAGCTCATTGATGGACAACGCCAGTTGCTAATAAAGATCTGTTCATTTGCGGCCTTGAAACTTTAGGGGAAAAAAAGGGAACCGCCCCCAGCACGGATGTCAGGCCGGACCCGGACGTGATGGACAATGAGTCGTGCGGTTCCGTGACTCGAACGCGCTCCCGAGTGAAAGCCCCCGAGTCACGTGTCGATCGCCAAACCGTTCGCGCGTGGGCCGCTATACTCGACAGGGATATTTGTTATGATCTTGCTCCACTTGCGTGCAGCATCTACGTTTGAGCATCAACAGCATACCAATTCGTTACAGCGCTTTATGCATTCAATTGCTGCATATACAGCTCGACATACCTATTAATTGGACCTCTGGACACCAAGATGCGTTTGACCCGCGCTCGAGCCCAGCAGGGCGCTGAAGAGGCGATCGACGCGACCGAGCGTGCGCCTCTCAATGAAATCTCGTCAAATGAATCGCCAAAACAAGCCCGTTACCAGGAGGAATTGCCTGTGGAGACACTCACCAAGACACCGGCAAAGACTCCTGCGAAGAAGGTCAAGGGGAAAGGTCGCGCGAAGAAGGGAAAGAAAGGAAAGGCAGCTGAGGCAGTGGAGGAGCAGGTTACAGCCGCACCTGAAGATGATGAGGCCACGACTGAGGCGCCTGCAAACGACGAAGCCAGCGAAGATGATGCCGAAAACCCACCACATGGTTAGTCTACTGCGACTCTATGCCATGGAGTATTGGCTAACAATTTGATAGGAGAAACTGCAGAAGCTGTCGCAAACACTGAGCGGCTCGTAACTCCGCCACCCAAGCCAGTGCGCATGACACGTCGACAACTAGCAATGCAGGAGGAGGACACGAAGCAAGCGCAGTGCGCTGTTTCTCCACCCCAAAAGCCAGAAGCCGATGTCTCCCGCAAAATAGAAGAGGTGGTTGAAGCAAATGTCAGTGCAGTTGCACCCATCGAGGACGTGGACACAGGGGCACAAGGGGTTTTAGTCGCCGATGTCAAGGAAGAGCCCGTAGTGGAGGCTATGACAAAGGTCGAGGACGAAGCTATCGCGGAACCTGAAGCGTCTCAAAAAATCGTCGAAACGGAAGCGATTACGAAAACTGCGCCAGAGGTGCCGCAGATTGAGGAGCCAAAGATCGGGGAGCCTCAAAGCAAAATCCACACAGCAGAAGCAGCAGCGACTGAAGTAGAGCCTCAAATTCCAGCACCGCAAGCAGACTCGGAAGCCCCGGTATCCTCAATCGAAAACAGCTCGGAGCCAGAGCCCAAGTCACTTGGAGTCGACATGGCCATCGAAGATCCCATGACCCCCCGCACGAGAGCCGGTTCAATCCGACGACAGTCTCGCAGCCCGTCAAAATCGCCAATGCGTCTCGAGGAGTCATTCGAGGCCATCGATGCGCTCGAGGAGGCCTTGGAAAATGTCACATCACTTGGCAGCTTCGAGCGAGTCGAGGAGGAGAAGACTCCTATAACGGAGGAGTTTGCTAAGCCCATTATAACATCAGACACGCGCTCGAGGACACCAAAGGATGCGCCAGTCGCGGCTACAAGGATTTCCAGGGCACCGAGTGTTGCTGCGCCCAAAAGCATGAAGCCAATCAAGTCGTCCGTCGCTCGATCGACCAGTGTGCGTGTAGTGTCTAACAAAGAGGTCAAGATAGCTCCGACAGAGACGGTGGATTACCTGGCTTCGAAACGCCGACCGGTCAGCATGTGCTATCCTACTCCACCGCCACCGCCAAAGGGCCGTGCGCCCACGAGAGCAACATTCCAGCTGTCAAGTAACGACGTAGTCGCAAAGCTGAAGACACAAAAGGAGGAGCGCCAAAAGCGGGAGGCAGAAGGCGTGGTCCCAAAAGCACGCCCGCTAAGCATGCCTCCACCGCCAAAGTCAAACAAACCGCTTACGAAGCCTGCATTCCAGTTGCCAGGCGAGAAGGTTGCCGAGAAGCTCAAAGCACAGAAAGAGGAACGAGAGAAGAGGGAAGCTCAGGTGCCCCAGCAATCAGCGACATGCACCCAGCGCCCTGTCAGCATCAGCATGGCGCCCCACGCAAAGTCCACCAAAGCGCTCACAAAGGCAAACTTTGAGCTACCAGGATCGGCCGTGGCCGAGAAACTACGCATCAAGCGAGAAGAGCGGCTAAAGCGCATGGAAGAGGCTGAAGCAGCAAAGAAGGAAGCAGCGCTCAAGACGCGACAAGCGCCAGCAATCCGCAAGCCAGTCACCATGCCCGTCCGCCAACAAGAGCAGCCAGGCATCACGATCCCTCCGCCACCGCCACAGCCACAGGTACAGCGTGCAACCTCTTTGGCTAGCAAGCGTAGCAGCATGTCCCTCTCACAGCCTACCTCGCAGTCACGCTCCACGTCCAACTCGTCGGTGAACCGCAACAGCATCATTGTCCCCAAAGCTATTGTTACCCCCATTGACGTGATACACCAAAAGATCAAGGGCAGAGAGGTCTTCAACCGCGATCGCATCGAGAAGGAGGCGCGCGAGCGGGAGAGAAGGGAGAAGGAGGAGGCTGCTAAGCGAGCGCGAGCTGAGGCTGCCGAACGCGGCAGGATCGCGAGTCGAGAGTGGGCCGAGAAACAGAGGAGGAAGATGATGGGTGTCTAGGGCCATGATGCATCAGCGTAATTTCTTGATTGCGATATGTGGCAACGCCTTGATTTGGGCGTGTTTTTTTTTGGGTGCAAACGTCGGTGATGAGAAGAGGTTTGGGGGCTTGTTTTTTCTTTGGATATACTTGGTTGTTTGCTGACACACCTAGCCCACTCAATGGGTGTCCTCCTTTGTCTCTCCTTCCTACATGGTCTCCTTGTTTTCCAATCTTTGTTTCCTGGCGTTTCTCTCACCCTTTTTTCTAACAAAGTCCTCCAATGGTCGACTGGAGGGTTTTCTTGAGGTCAACTTTGACCAGCCTTGGTCATATATATATACATACATGTCCGCTTTTCTTTGTTTTTATCGTCCTCTTTTTCATAACTGGCAGTTGGGGTGTGTTTATACCCATCACTCTGAGACGTGTAACTTTTGCCTTTGTAGTGTTCATCTCGCAGCCTTGTTTTTTTTCAGTCTGGTAGTTCACCATTCTCCTTGGCTAGAAGAACCTTTCTCTCTCTCTTTTATACTATGTTTACTATGTCTGTTTCTTAGTGTGTGGCGGGGTGGAAAGGATGGAAACCTCAGCCCGTGTTGCTCACGACGTACACGTGTTGTACGTGTTGTGCACGTGAGACGAGACCAAGGGGGTACCTACTTTCGCAGTCTATCCATGTTTCTTTCTTTTCTTTTCCCTATTCTACTCTGGGACTGTATAATTTAGTAGACATGTGGCAGCATAGTATATACACACACGTATGTGTCCAGCGCTTACCCACCCATCTCCCTCCCCCTTCCCCCCATACGCAATCTTCTTCTCCTTGCCAGTCCTATACTAGCAGATCGATCCCCATCGATCTGATCCGATCAACACAAGCGTAAATGAGTAGATTACCAGCCACCCCTATCACCATCCAGGCAACTTCACTCGCCCGCTCCCTCGCTCGCTCGCTCCCAACAAGTCCCCAACCCACCCTACCCCCACCAGCACAAGCACAGGAAACAACGCCCAAAGTCCACCAAGATAACTAATCAATAGCACTCACCTCGTCCTCCATCTTAGCCCTATCATCTACCATGCATGCTACCTACATGCCAGATTCCGGTATCAGCATACTAATCACACACCGAAAGAAAAAAGACTGCCCAAAAAGGACGTAGTTTGGGCACATACAAAACATACAACACATGCGCATACACACACACACACACAACAGCCCAACGCGTCTGGGCCTGGGGCTTGGGATATGTTCAGCTCATGCAGCCCTGTCCCTCCGTCTACATGTCAGGTAGTTAGTTAGTCCGTTAGTCCGTCAGTCCGTTTCTCTCCGTCTAGCTGGGGCCTAAGACGCAGACGCTCCCCCCCCCCCCCCCAAAAAAAAGGCCCGGCGGATCGAAAGCTAGAAGCCAGAAGCTGAAGCAAAGTGACGCAAAGAACCCAAAAAAAAAGATGAGAATTATCAACAGGGGCCATCCCTTCCGATTGCGATTGTGATTGTGGTTGTTCAAGTTAAGAAGAAGAAAAAAAAGAGTAACGATGTAGTGTACCCTGTTTTACCTGCACACACGGAGCCCAAGTGACAAGATTGCGGACCGATACATCGCAACGACTTTTACTGCATGCATGCATGCATGCATGTCTCGGGGCAGAAAACAACATGTATTGCGACATGAGAAAAATATATATATCAAACTAACAGCATGTATAACCAATCAATCAGAGACACCAAGCGCGCAAAAAAAACAACACTATCGCGCTCTCTCCGGCGTGGCGAAAGACCAAAAAAGATTAAACACACCAACTTGGTGCCCTTCCGCAATGAATGGGTAAGAGATGATGAGTGCATCAACAAGGAAGATGATGTGGGTCCCTTCCACCCCGGCTTTAATCATTTACACAGGGCTTGGTAAGCAAGACTATTCGCTACGGAGACTAAATCCGTGAGATTAGAGACTACACAGTCAGATCGCGATGGTGGCTTGCACTTGAAAACCTGCTCTGGATCGGGAGGTGGGGGGGCAGGCATGGAGGATATGAGATAAGATGAGATGAGATGAGAAGGATTCCCCAATCAAAAGTTTGAATCGGCGTTTGGCGAGATAAGCGAAAGGATTGCAAGAATCTGCAGGTGCTTGCTTGCACATACCAGAACAAAAGTTCTTGTAATACCGGTTTCTTGTGAAGATGTAAACAACATGGGTGGTGGGGTTTAAGAAAACGTGGATGATGTGGTTTACAACGAGTGGCCAAGTCCACGTGGGTGATGGTCACGTAGTAGCGGCTTTTTCAGCCGCGGTGCGCCGATTAATTGTTCGATTCGAAGGGAGGGGGGTTTTGGCGTGGGGAGGCTAGGTTAGCATGGAAGCTAAGAGAGAAGGGGACTTTAGCCATCGTGATCACCGTTTTGGCTGTACGCGTAAGCGTTCAACGTATCAGAGGCAACGATCCGCGTCATCCACATGCAGCGTGCACGCAAGACTAACTAGTCGGAACATGCCGCTTAGTCTGCTCGACGAGAGAAACAACGTAGAGGGGGGATTCCTGGCAGGGAGGTTCTTGTTGTACACGATCGGACGTAGCTGTACCCCGCAGAGAAGCTAACAACAAGTTGGAAAACGAGTCAGGCACCAACAGCCCCCACAAGCTTTACATGGTGCCATATTTGTAATATTGTTCGTGATGCAATCATGCGCTCCTTACGGATGTGCATTGCGAGTCAAGTACCGATCTTAACACACAAGTTTTATGAATAGTCTTGGTATTGGGTTTCGATATTTTGTCCTAGTGCCGGTAGATGGATAGTGTGCGCTCGAAATCGAATGGACAGAGTGTGAAGTTGGCACGAACCGAAAGTATATTTCCGAATGGGTGTACCGTTTGCTGAGTTTGGCCCCGGAGACGACGCCACAAGACTTGAAGGGGATGGACACCAATGCGACGACGATAAGCGAAAGGATTCGATAGGGCGGATCTCCAAACCATGATCATGTCAATATCGTTCCATGACGCCTGACAGCCTGTCAGGCTTCTTCTACTTGCCTGCTGTTTCAGGGAATGGTACAAGGACGGGTTCCTTGCATGGCGAAGGACATGGTCGACTGCTTTTTCTGCGTCGCGCTGTAGCAACGGTCGGCTCCTCCGAGACGAATAGGCTTTTTCGCACACGCTACCCGAGGAAAAGGGAGACGGGGTCTGGTACCGTGCGATCCAAGGGCAATCGCATTGTAATCGGCTCGTCTTTTTCTTCGATGCGGTGCATACGTCGCTTGGATCTGAGCATGCTCAAAGTCTGGCTCGGGTCTATATTTGCAGTTTGACGGCTCACGACCCGTCGTTTAGCAACATGATCGCTACCACATAATGTTAGTCTGTGATCAGCGCGTACCAGGCAACCGGCCTAATTTGAAGGGTCTTTGGTAATCAAGCAAATCGTGGGCGAACAGCGAGATGGATGCCTTTTCGGGCATCTGTGAGTTTGCGGGCAATGTAGTCGAGGAGGGCGAGTGGCAGCTGGAGTGTAGGCAGCGGCGCTCTGTTGATAGTGGGTCGGAGAATGCCAGCAGAACCAGACCAGCAGCAGACTACGTGTAAAACCAAGCAGAGTCAGGTAGAGAGGAAAAAGGGATCATGGCATTGTCGTTGCCGGTCTAGGAATTCGCGTTCGTGTCACACCAGTAGCGGGCCTTGGGCCGTCGCCGGAGCCTCATGAGGCTCAACGCGTCTGGTGTGACTCAACAGAATGCAGTGTCGGGGACCTCGCTGGTTGCTCTCCGGGCCGTCGCGATTGACGGTCGGTCCCTGGTGAGATGCGCAGCCGACACACACGACTAATGGTGCTGTGGCGGGCTGCGCCCTTGAGCTAGCAAAAGTTTGGTTGGGACAGCAGTACCAGGCCGTGTCAAAATTCTAAATCCAACCCTTTTTTCTTCCCACTGGTATCCGGACCGTCGTTTGCGGCAAAGCGTGAAGGGATGGCGGTTATCGATATGGGTCAAAGGGGTGGATCTCGGAAAAGGTCAGGCTGCAAGCTCGGCTACCTGGCTGCGGCTGCTGGGGTGAGTAGGTACGTAGTGAGTTGCTTTGCAACGTGCGGTTTGCTAGTAGGCTACCATGGCATCATCATCATCACACGAGTGGTGAAAGGTGGGCGCACACCTGCATCCACATGGATGACCTAATGGCCCGAGTGCATGGCAAGACGTCGTGTCGTAATGACTTTGGCGAGGTCCGAAGCACGACGACGGGGCCGGACGGCTCATGGTCGTAAGTCGTCTCTGGGACTCGCTTGGGAAGTGGAGACGGATGAGCTGGCATGGCGGCAGAGGACCGTGAGGACAAAGGAAAACTCTGTGACGCTCCACGATGAGGCCGTGATGCCGTGAAGCTGTGAGCCCATGAGGCCGTGAGGCAACTGTCGCTGGGCAGCATCGCGCGCGATATGCGCCATCAGGCTGCGGCGGACGATGGGGCGATTCCAAGCATGCTGGCCGTGTTATGCCATCGAGCTTTCCCCTGTTGGGTGGAAACGCGGCATGATGAGGAGGACGTGTGGGATTTCTGGCTGCTGGCTTGCTTGCTGGTGGTGGTGCTGATGGTGCTTGCTGCTCGCTGCGCGCATAGTGACTGACTGGCGACTGGCGACTGGCGACTGGGGCGGGATGAGCCCTGCTCTCGGAACCCATGACAATCCACGGCCCGTCGAGCAAAAGTGCGGAGAAGCCAAGACTCTGGTCTTGAAGAGGTCCACCTGCTGCACTGCTTGCCAATCGCATCCCGGCACAAGGCGAGGGGGCATGCAGGCGACCAAGTTTGTGTTTTCAAGGCGTGTTGCGCAAGTCGCCAACTGCCTAGGTACCCAAAGCAGGGGGACGCGGCAGCAAGGTGGATGCGTCCTGTTTGTTGGAAGCCCTCAACAACGGCCAGGTGTGTCTGCTTGTCGCCACCGGCCCAATTCCCTGCCTGCTGCGAACGCCATCCTCCGTGGCTGGCTTCTGCATCTTCGGTGAAGAAATTTCTTTCCAGGCCGGGTCCAAAAGGGCAAACCGGCAGAAGGAAATTCCGGTCCAGCGGTGCCTCGTCTCAACCACCGCTGGGCCATGCGCTGCCCAGAATCGAAACTCTAAAGCGCCACGGGGAGAGAGGACGGACAGCGTACTGGGTCTGGTCACGTCTCATCACGGCACGCTTGTGCTTTCTCCTGGGCCAAACGGTTGACTGTGAGCCCTGCAACGTCACGTGTGGGGAGGGGGCTAGTGCCATGTGCAATGACACTGAGACACGGCCATGTCGGACGGGTGGTTGTGTGCGAGGCTGTCCATTGGGCGTCAGTGAGAGGAGGAGAGGTGGTGGCATGACGATGATTATTTTTTTGGTAAAACATTTGGTCTTTTGTGTCATGGCCGTGAGTCTTTTTTTTTTGTTTTGCCCACGGTCCTTTCTTCCATTCGCCACGACAACAACAACTACTACTAAGCTATGACTTGAGCGGAAAATGCAAGCGCGACGGAACACGTCGGCTCGAGTTGAGAGGAAATTCAAACCATCCGGGCCGTAGTGGCCTCGAAGCAAACGCATGTGCTGGCTAAGTCCAATCGCCCAGTAGTCAAACCCATCGCCGGGGCTGTAAATGCACCGAATTACACACCCTCATGTGTCCCCCTTGTTCCACGCCTGGAAGCTGCAAAGGGATATAGATATATATAAATACTTTTGATCGTACACCGCGTGTCCACACATGGGAACATAGGAAATAGTACAGAAGGAGAAGGCAGAGCAGCGGTGGCCGATATGCAACGTAAACTCCGTAAAACCGATGGATGCCCCCGCCTGGGCCCGTCCGAGGCCCCAAGACCAATGCAAAACTGAACGTGAGCGAGGAGGAGAGGTAGTGTGTGTGTGTGTGTGTGTGTTCGTTCGCTCGTCGTAGATGTCGTGAAACCAAACTCCAAAATTAGCAGACTTGTTGGGATGCAAGCCTAGTACTGTGTGTACCGCCTCTTGACGTCCCGTGTTTGGTCGAATGAGCGCATGTAGCTGTTGAGCTGGGTGGCGGCTTGTTGTGAGATGCCCGACTGGGTCTGGGACGAGGATGAGGCTAGTGATGAGCGTGATGACGAGGGCGTCAGGCTGCGTTGTGGTGATTGCCTTTGTGCCGTCGGTGGTGCAAAGTAGCTGCCGTTTGTGGTTGGGTAGTAGTGGTACGGGCTCGATGGTGCGACCTGTGAGCTCGAGGCTCCCTTGTAGGCCGAGAAGTTGATTGCCGGGGCGAGGTAGAAGCCGCCGTTGGACGAGGTCGATGACGAGGCAGATGACGAGAGTTGCGAGGGTGCTTGTGCCGCGCTGCCCGCCTTTTCCAGGTCGGCTAACCGGCACGATTGCGAGCAGTAGACGCCATTCTCGGCAATCTGGCGGTCGCAGGATAGACAAAAGTCGTTGAAGCACTCCATTTGGGAAGCCATTGGAATGGTGGTGGTGGTTGTGGAGTGGCAGTGAAGTGATGGTGGTGGTGGTGGTGGTGGTAAGAGCAGTCAGGTGATGTTGGGAAGAACCGGTGTTGGTTGTTTCTGGCAGATGAGGGGCTGAGGCCGGCTTTATCAAGACTTTGCAGGCAACAGCAGTACTTGAAGAGTGTGTGTTCGTGAGCGGAAGGGCCGTGTGGAGAAACGGGAGGATGGGCCATATACTTAAGTCGCGCTCAGGCACCCACTACGGCTGACCCTAGTCACCATCAGCCATGCTGCGGGCAGGGTCCACGGTCATCCATGTCGTCTCCGCACGGGCTGACCTGCCTGCAAGCCAAGGGACTTTCTGAATTATCTCACAAGCGCTGTAGCCTCTGCTTTGCTCGTGCCCCATCCACCATGCACCCCTCACTGACCCGCCCCAATCCGCACTAGGCCAGCCAGTGTGCCCATCCAGCATCCCGCCGAACAGGTGCACCGCCGCCCATTGCCATTCGCTGCACCCGCCAGGCCAGCCAGTTGCCCACGACAGGCCCACGGGCTTTCCTTTTCGCCCACCGCGGCCTTTATTCGCTGTGCGCGCGACATTTTAATCGTCCTCTGACGGGCTGCCAACGGACAGACACGCTGCCTGTTCGGTGGCCTTGACAACGACGACGACGACGCTGCTGGCTGCACCGTAGAATTTTCGGCCGCGGGAGAGAGAGAGGGGGGGGGGGGAGGGGGCAATGACCGCCCGCCGATGATATCTGGTGACACCACCACTCCTACTACCTACTTCCACCACCATCCCCTCCTCAGTGCGTGATAGGAGCGCAACCACGTCCCTCCATGACGATGGTCCTCGCTAGTCATCTGCGCCGCCTGGTGCGGGACGGGCAGATGACTGACATGCAAATGTAGGTACGGGTACGAGGCTGCCAAACCCACCAGCATGCCATGGAAAAACATTGAGACTGGCAGTCATCGGTTTCAGCAGTCATGAGGCTACTCCGCCATCCCAGTCGTGCACACGCACGACCTTGGAAATCAAGAATAGCCGACTTGCCCGCCTGCCCTCTGCCCCATTCGTAGGCCCGTTTGGAGCCAGCGTCGGTGAGAACAGCCTACCGTAAACCTTGGAGCCATTCAGCAGCCGCTAGTACGCTGTTGTCTCACTCACACACTCTCGCCCTGCAGCTGGCTAGGTCAATACTGTACACTCCCTCTCACGCCAGCCGCCTGTCGTAAGCGCATGCCGAGTGCTGCGCAACAACACGGAGCCTCGTGTGTCGACGAGCTGGAATGCAGGCACCCCTCGTCCTGATCATGCAATCAACTTTGACAATGCAAACCAAACTAGCCATGCATGTGTCGTCACCAATTCAGACCACCCGAAGACGTTATCTCGCGCCATCCCGAGCCTGGTCGTATGCCATTCCCACCCCACCCAAAGCTTGAAAGTTGCAAGTGCAGCGATCATCACCACCCTGTCCACTACCCAACACCCTCCGAACTACCGCCTTCCACCACACGCCGCCCTCACCCAATCCCTCAACACAATTTGATGCCTCTTTTTTTGCGCGCGCGCGGATCAATCGCGTTGCCAAATGTCCGCGCAAGCGCCTGGAGGACCTCAATGTCCCTCGCTTCTGGCTGAGCGCCTGAAGCCTCTTTCGCCTAATCCGTCAGGACAAGACCGACCTGGACTCTTGGTCACGGCCTGTTCCCCTCACCGGGCGTCGGCGAGAGCGAAGCAAGTATTGAACGCCTGTTCGGCCATCCTTCTAGCTGTTCATGGCGTGCGCAATCTGTGCAGGAACCCTCTTGTGTAGTTCCCACCTCCTTGACATGCCAACCGAGATAAGCATGTTCGCCTCAGGAAACCGCCTATCCACCAGACAAGGCAAACGTCCTGCAACCACTCGAGGCCCTTGTCCCAGCCAGCCTTGGGACGGACGAATTATCGCCCCGCCCTCAGCTGCAAGTCACTTGGACGGGGCCTGTTCCAACACGAGCGACCTGCATGACCACCTTGCGGAGAGACAGCCCCCACGCTCCCTCTTCCAAGCGCACCCCCCCCCCTCTTCCCACCTTGCTGTGCGACATGGCCCTAGACAAGCCACCAGGCAAAAATTCTTTGACGCTTACAGGCCGTCTGCAGGAACATGTTGACCTTATCTCAGGACCCCTCAAGACCCTCGCGGTTAACGGGGTCCCTTAAAATTTGACCCATCTCGCACGTATCGCTCCCGTGCCGTGCGATTCAGTCAGTATCAAAGCAATCAGCGCACCGACCAGTGCGGGTCCCAAAAACAGATGCGGCCCATGAAAGATTGCACTTCCCCACAGATTCAACGGACACTTTTCTCCTTTGCGACCGTAATGGCGACATCGCCACGAATCGAGCCATGCACTGCACGCAAATTCTTGAGCCATGCTGCTAGTCTCGATGAACGATGCAGAATGCAGCCATGGGCAACCTCCTCACCCGTGATGCATGTCGTACCTATCCTGTTGCTACTTTGGTAATCATCGATGAAGTACGACATAACGCGCTGGACGCTTCCAGACGCAATCTACATGGCAATATCGCGCCATATCGAACCTCTTGCAAACTATGCACATGTCGCTTGCGTGCTCTAGCTGCAAGATGATGCGGGCTGCGGGCTGCTTAATATTTGTGCAACCCATCTAGGTACCTCGTTCTTTATATTGCTAGCATCTGCCCACACTATGGGGGACCCTCGCAAGGCAGGACCGCAGGCCACTCAGAGGACTATGCGGAGCCCGGCAGCCATCTCTCAACAGGCAAACAGTCGCCAAGCAAGTGGGCGAACAAAGGCCGTGTAACTTTGATAACATGCGCAGTTAATTTATCGTGAACGCAGCTCGGTCCATACCGGCGCTCGAATCAATTCACCTCTGCTCGCTTGATCCTTGACGTATATCTCCCGAGTTTGGCACTCTCCCGACGAATCGGCCCGTTTTTCTGGCGGGGACTGATAGTGGGTATTTTTTTTTCTTCTCCCCAACGACGGGCCTGTCCCGGTTGCGAGCCGTGGTCGATGAAGGAAGGGCGACCCTCTGCGGGTAGACACGGAAGGGTGCCGCAGGATTTTCCATGTATCTGGTGATACTCGACGCCGCAGCCTCCACTTTAAAGGTATCAGGTCGGACCGGCAGGTTTTTTTGCCGTCTCAAATCGCGATCCGCTATCACTTTGATTTGAGCTAGTGAAAATGACTCGTGCCGTGTCGTACAATCGCTCGTGAACAGCCACATCTGACTCCAGCTTCGCTAGTTGGTCTCGTGAATATGTTCAGTCTCCTCTGCAATGGTTCTGAAGCTGCTGGTGAAACCCGGCCTCCCAATGTCGTGAAAAGAAGGTCGTCAAAAGCGTTCTGACCATGTCTCACGCCAACCTCGCTTACTATGCGCTTGCTAGCAGTAGCTTGCCAAAACTTCTTAACCATCTCATCTGACCTTGTAAACTGAAACTACTGAACCCAGCGAGCAGACCCGTTGCCCGTCACGCACTCGATAACATTCAAGGAACAAACAAGATCCCCCGACAACAAAGTCACAATGGCATATTCGGCAGAGCTCCGCCTGGCCCTGCGCGCCGTCCACCGGGCCGCCCTCGTTACCAAATCCGTACTCCGCAGCCTCTCCAATAACGTGTCCGCAGAGACAAAGGCAGACGACAGTCCCGTCACAATTGCGGATTTTGCGGCGCAGGCGCTCCTCATCTCCACACTGCAAGCCGTGTATCCGAACGACCGCTTCTTGGGCGAGGAGAGCGCAGATGCATTGCGCCAGGATGAGCAGCTTGCCGACCGCGTCTGGCAACTTGTGCAACAGGCAAAGGACGAGGCTCATGCAGCTCCCAACGGAACCGGCAACGAAGAGGAGGCGCAAAAGCACATGGAAGACGAGGCCCAATTAGTCTTTCCTGCAACCAAGGAGGACATGTTTGATCTCATTGACCGAGGAGGCAAAGGCCAGGACACTGGCAGAGGACGAGTTTGGGTCATGGATCCAGTGGATGGAACGGCGACTTTCATGCAAGTAAAAAAAATTGTTCAATCCTGTTGTTTTACATACCCAAACCCCCCCCCCCCCCCTTTTTTTTTTCTTTACGAGACTATAAACTGACGAATCCATCTTCCATTCCAAAAGGCAGGGTCAGCAGTACGCCGTTTGTTTGTGTCTGCTCGTCGATGGGGTACAGCAGGTTGGCGTGATAGCGTGTCCTAACCTCGCGTTCCCCATCCAAGGCCCACTCGGCCAAACGCGGATCCACGAAGACATGGTCGACCAAGACGGGTACGGCGTCATGCTCTCCGCCGTCAAAGGCCAAGGCACCTTTATCCGCAGCATGACGGCCAGCGGGCTAGGAGCAGACGTCCGCCACGTAGATCTGACCACGGTGCCCGCGAAGCAGGCATCCGAGCTCAACTTTGTCGAAGCCACGCTCGGCAAAACATCCCTCTCCCAGTCCGAACACCAGGCCGTTGCAACCTCGCTCGGCGCCAGCTGGCCTGGCACTGTCGTCTGGTCCCAGCAGATCAAGTACGTCGGCCTCGCGCTCGGTGCAACAGACGTCATGGTGCGCATCCCAAAGACGCTCGACCGCTTCACCTACGTCTGGGATCACGCCGGCGGCCACCTGCTGTACCAGGAGGCCGGCGGTGTAATTAGCGACTTCAACGGCGAGCAGATCGACTTTTCCCAGGGCAGGAAAATCACCGGTGAACGCAATTGGGGCATGATTGCCTGTCTGCCCGCGTACTTTGAGGAGGTCGGTAGGTCGGTCAAGGAGGTGCTGAAGAAGAGGGACAGTTGAATGTGCTTGAGGCTAATCTTTTTATTATACCCTGTATGCATTCATGCATGTATGTACGGTACGTGTGTGTTGTCGTGTGTAGTAATGGGGATTTTAAAATTAATTTATATATAACGTTTTGCCCATCATCATCATCACCTTTTTTTTTCCAAACATCACATTGCATAAAATCGCAGTTGACTACTAGAGCATAATTATCGTACATACACATGTCCAAGGACATGATCGGCTCACCCTGTGTTTGCTTAACTTGCGAGGGGGGGAAAAAAAGGGGGGGGGGGGGTGAGTCGGGGGAATACGAGTAAGGGGCACGAACATTCAATCAGCAAAATGATATCCCATGATTTTTTTTATTTTACCCTATCTCTGTCTCATACTCGCTCCCTCTGTCGCTCTCTCTCTCTCTCTCTCTCTCCTCTCCCTCTCTCTGTCGGCCCGGTCAGCACAGCAAAAGATTATCCCATCTCACTTTTATCCCTGAGTCCATCCCTCCATCCCCTTCCCTCCTCTCGTCATCTTCTGTGAGCGAATACCTGTTTGTTTTTTTCTTTTTCTCTCTCTCTCTCTCTTTCTGTTTCAGCCTAAAGGGACGGAGAAGAAGAAGGAGAAGAAAAGAAAAAGAATTGGGTTGGTGAAACAGTGTGTTACAGGGTCCGCGCGCCCGCCCGCGCAACACCTCACCTCACCGGTCGGTAACATGAACGGTTACAAAATGTGGGGTAAGCAAAACGATCCAAGCAAAAGAAAAGGATGGACAAGGAAGCGGAGACTTCTTTGTGGTTGTTGAGGACGATGATGATGATGATGACAATGACAATGACGACGACGACAAGGACATCAGTCTCACCTGAACGTGGGGGTTTTTTCTCTCTCTTCTCTCTTGTTCTTATTCCTCTCCTTCTATACCTCCTCATGTACGTACACATGTGCTGATCAGGGTCAAAGTCAGGACTAGGGGATAATTATCTCGGTGTACAAACGGGGGGGGGTAATGCCGACAACATGTACCGTGTTGTAGGTAGACTAAATGATGTGTTTAGCCGTAGAGTGGGAAACTGCATGTGCAAGTGAATTCATTGCACAGCGTCTCTTAGCTTAGGATCGGCATGAGGGGATAAACGGAGCCAAACTCCGATCCATTTACCACCATCACCTGCCTTCCGATGTTCATGCTGTGGCACGGCCTTTCTATTCCTCGTAGTATTACATTGCGCGTACATAGAACCAAGGTTGTGCAACCACGTCGTTTATGCGTTCGACCGGCATGTAAGCCGTCGACCTGGTGTCACCCCGTTCTATGAAGCACCGCCGCCATTTTTCCGAAACGACACCTTCTCTACGGCCACATTCTCGTTGCCCTCGGCATCTTTGCGTAGTTGATACACGTACAGTACCAGCACATCGCCTTGCACCTGTTGTGTTTGTTAGTCGGCTGTAACATGACTCACCGCCACTCTGCATGTTCATCACTCGTCTTAGCATAAGATGCCCTGGGTAAACTCACATCCATCAGCACAAAACTCGGCGTGGGATCCTCGTCCTCGGTCCACCACCCCGTACACATTGCTCCCGTCGCACTCCCTGGGTTGACAAAGAATTTGCCCTCCATCTCATATGCCTCAAACTTATGCGTGCCGCCCCACAGCAACACATCCACATCCATCTGCCGCGCTGCTATCAGCAGACTATCGCCATCGCCCGGCGGTATAATGGTATGCCCATGTGTGAACCCTATGCGTAGACTTCCGTGTGTGACGACTTTTGACAATGCAAGGTTGGGTGCTTCAACGTCAAAATCGCCTTTTACAATTTGTAGGTCGGGCGCAATGGCGCGTAGGAACTCGTACGTTTCGCGGTCCGTTATGTTGCCTAAACAGAGAATCTGGCCAATCTTTCCGGGGGCGAGGAGTTTCTTGAACTGTGAATATCATGGTGAGCGTGCGCGCACGTAGCAAGATGGGGAGAGGGAGATGCGTCGCGGCCATATGGATGATATATCGAGGGTGTTGGAGGCAGGGTGAAGCGTACCTTGGCCGGTATATCCTATGTCGCCTGTAAGTTTGTGAGGTCTAGCATCACGCAGATATATGTCTGGTTTACATACCGAGGCTCTGTCTGGTATGAAGAGGTCGCCTAGGACCAGCACCAGTCGCGAAGCCATTGTTGCGGCGTTGGGCTATCTTTGGCCGCTCAAACCAGGCTACAACCAGGCCGAGATATGTGTTTACAGCAGTAAGCACTCTTTAGACGTGGGGTGCTTTGGTGGGTATAGCGCGGGGATTGTCGCGGGTAGCTGGAGGTGGAAGTTGGGGAAGCTATGCTGTCACAAGGCGGCCTGACGCGGCAGAACGCCAGGCTCGGCAGGGACGAGTGGAGTAGACGTCGCTACGCCATCTACTCACTTCAACGCACCTCTAGTCTTTTTCTTCCGACTCTAAAATAGGAGAGCTCAAAGCTATATGTAAGCGCCTTCATCTTTTTTGGTTTCTTCTGAACATCTACAGTAGCCCACCAAACTTGTGACCTCATATGTAAAATTCAATCGTAACTATCCATTCAAAAAGAGGCCTCCAAGTCGTATGCACACGCGTCATCGTTTCGTGAATTCAGCACTACGGGATGTTTTTCCCGTGGTACTGTCGAGTTAGAGTTGACAGCGCAGGTTTCTCAAAACCACCACTTGCCAACGGTTCCAAGTACGACTCATACCCAGAGATTGCTCACTAAATATAACGTTTGCTGCTTGATCTGCTATCTTCACTTCACTTTTTCTTAGTACTTTCTACAACCACGCTATTCCAAATTACTAACCAAGCCAGAGTATTATTGGGTTCCCTCCCGACTTTTAAAAATGACTGAAAACTCACTGAAATCGATTGTATCACGTGTGACTTGATCTCTATCCTTCGCACATTTCTTTCTTACCCGCTTTTTTTCCAAGTTCTTGTTCTTACTCATCAAACAATACTTTTTACATGTGTGTTCACTGTTTTTCACACTCACTCGGAAGGAGTGATTGAAAGTATGCGACATCAATGGTATGTGTCGGTGGAGCATTTGGCAGAAACTTGGCCAAGTCCATCACTTGTCCTTGGGTCTTGGATATATAAAAAGGCTGTACAAAGTGCAATCTTTTCTCTTTTATTCTCTACAGTCATGTCCAAAACAGTACCACCTTTCCTCAAACAAGGCTCACAGGGAAGCGATGTTCTGCGTCTGTTCTCTTGTCGAGTATCTAGTAATTTGACTCTGTATTTAAAAAAGTTCGACAAAACAGTCACGAACCGAGTGCGACGTCTAGCACCACAAATACTGAGTTCAGAAATTTCGGCTTCAGAGGTGACACGACCAAAGCGCCTGTTTCGCTTTTCCTCTGTCTATAAATCTACGAGAAATCTTTTCTGTAATATGAAACTGAAATGGACATTATCTATGAACTACGGAGATATAAGCACGTGGTTTGAGACCACTCAAAGTGCCTCCTCCAAGTTCATCCAAATTTTAAATTCACGGTACCAGAATGCTACACAAACTCCTCCGGAAAATCTCTGACCATATAGATAATCTCTAAAGCCTTGACATATATTTTTTCAAGTTCTAGAGTTGGGGATCGAGTGTTGTTACTACAAAAGTTGATTTGAACTGCCCCGATACCTTTCTATAGCCTGTACGATACGCTTACGATACTACTAGGCTATAACGAGTGCAATATCCTAAAAAATGAGTTCAGAATATGATCACGTGCTAGCTTCATTCTACCCCGGTCCCCTAAATGTCTTTCTATCACTACCTCGCTCACTACTTTTGTTAGTTGCCACGGATAGCAACTATTTAAGAGATGCGAAATCCAAGCGCTACAAAATCTTCCCACAAACACTCCCCTTCTCTGGAGCTTTTTGTTTTCCAAAGCACTAGCTAGGAAAGTGATGTCTTGACTTGGCGAATACCACTCAAACGAGTAAAAAGAGAGCAAAGCCAACTGGATGCGGAACATTCAGTATTTGAACAGTAAAGTGCAAGAGTCGCTGTAGTCGAAGAGTGGGAATCATCTAGAATATAGCCCTTCTACACAGAGCACAAAGACACATGGGTGCATGAAATCTACTCTTTTCTTACGCCAGAGCAGCCCCGACGAATCGCGAGAGAACGAGACATGAAAAAAAAGTTATTTCCAAATACTTCATAGTACAGCACATTGTGCTTTAAAGTATTTGTATTTTGAACAAAGGTATGCAGAGAAAGAGAGAAAAAGAGGTCATGATGACCTCTAGGTTCGACTTTCAAGTAAATGATTTAGAGTATCAGTATGTTAAAGGAGAAACGTTGTTGATATTGCGATATATATATGTGTGTGTCTATTGCTTAGTCATAAGCAGGAGGAAGCATCAGTCAAGTTTCAAACCGAGGAATGGGGTCATTGTAATTCGAAACTAGAGTTTTTTTTTTGCAATATCTAACTATATACCATGAAGCTATTTTTTCTAATGTTATGCTTTTTCGCTACGCCTTTTGCTTCATGACAAGGTGCTACAGCGGCTTTCCACGCCTCCCCCCTCATGAGCGCCACTGGGTCGTCTTTGGAAAGCCCTCTCCACCAAGTGAACCAAAAAGATATGGCTGTTTTGCCCACATTTTTTTGTGTTCAAGAAAGCAATGGGGACACTCCTCTCATTCAACATAGCCTTGCCTTGGTGAGCTTTTGAATTCATGCTACAGATGAAGTACGGGAACTACCCGCCCATGGTATGTTTATGTATGATCTTTTTTTTTCCCTCAAAAAGACAAGTTCTAGAGAGAGTATGGGGGCCTTGCGGCGAAGATGAGATCTACGTATGTATGCAACAGAAGGGAAAATCGATGAGATCAGGGCGCGGCAGATGAGTCGAACTGGTGTCACGAAAAAGATGAGTTTCTCAACTGTTTCGTCATGTCTGCTCAAGTACTGCTTTGTATGATGTCCAGCATAAAACCCGCAAAGTCAGAAATGTATGTGTGAGGTCTAGGTTTTGCAGTAAAGAATCATATGAATTTTGTTTTCTTGCTTTTCTGTCAGATGGTTTGAGAAAGAGGAGGTACCGCTCAGCATTGACTGGTACGTACGTGTCTTTGTATAAAGTAACCATATATCCACTTCCTGGACGTTTTTGAAAACAGAAGATTTTTTTAAATAAACATTGTATAGTTTACGTAATCATGCACTGTCGATTTCTATGTTTTAGTTATTCTTTGGTACCATTGCGAATAGAATGCGAAAGGGATCTTTCATGATACTTTGCCATGGTCTTCTTTTCACAAGGGCACAAACTTGCACATGTTTAGAGTAAGAAGGAGAATAGGAAACCAGAACGTCTTTTGCAGAGGACGTTATGCGGACCTGTTTAATCAAGTGAGAAGATGCCCCCGCAGCCATCGGTAACCTAGACATCGTCTTTTGTGCCGCGACACCAGCACATCATCCATAATTGCAACTCCTTCTGGCCCAGAAGATACCATAGAATGTAAGGTTGGGTTTTCACAAACATGATTTTAGTTGTCCCATTATTTTCATTCTCTAATATGATGAATGGATAATGTATAGTTTGAGAAAATCAGGAGCTCAACAAACATGTTCAAGTTTAGAGACAAGTTCTGAGTATACATGTAGTTTGGGAGATAGCTAGACGATCCCTCACATCAGAAACTCCGCCACCAGTGTTAGAAATGATAGATCAAGCTTGTAGGAAAGCAAAAACACCGTATATGTGAAGAGAAGCTTTGATGTTGTGGATAAGCATCTTAGCAGCGACAGGTCATCAGAGATCTGTCTGTAGTATTTCGAAAAAAGGGCTTTCATATTGGTTCGGAAAGATATTCTTTTGGTCAAAAGAAGTTTGTGGAAGTAGATTCCGGTACAGCAACGTGTGTAATAAAAAGGATATTCTGCTAGAACTGGCCACCATTGTGTCTCAGTTCCTTTCTTTTAGTTTGGAAGGAAAGAAGAGAAAACAAAGATAGAAACTTTCGAGACCAGAAAAGCATGGGTTTGAGCGCCCAGCAGTTTGGTGACATGCAGACGCTTTCCAAGTCTTTTAGTAAAACAGAAATATCCCAGGATTTCTATAGAAAACCCAAACAGTACGCAAGAGAGGTACTTTTTATCCACATTCCAGAGAGCTAGCTACTAAAGCGCCAAGGACATTATATTACTAACCTCTGTGTTTAAAATCTTCGTGATAAGTAGACAAAGTAGCGGTAGTTTTGGTCCTCGTTTCAAGTACAAAGCCACTCAAAACCAAATCTCTACATACACTTCTGTAGTATTGTTTTTTTTTTCGTTCACAAACACACGTACTTGACACCTCATACTTTTCAGTCAACATGAAAGACAACTCCCAAAGTGCCGAGAGTCCAAGTATTTATGGTCTCAGTCTATAGAACCATTCCAAGTGAGAAACCTAGTTTTTGAAAATATGGAGATTTGCTAGAGGAAGGCAACATATGTATCGTTGCGTGTTGGTTTTACTTCCCACATGCTTTCTTTTTTCCTTTTCTAGAAAGATGGAAAAGTTGAGGAGTGTGAAGAAATTGTAGGAAAGAGGAATGAAACATCCTCTTTATAGGCAACTACAAGCCACAAGACATTAGATGAACACGTGACGGAACCTACGACATCAAGCGACGGTATCGTGTCTACAACATGCCTATAATCTACACGTAAGTACCGAAAAACTTACACATGCAAGAATCAGCAAAAAACCGGCATACAGGAAACATGACCAACGTCGAAGCAAAAATGTGAATACATCATACGTCGCTACTAATCCATTCCTTTTTGTACCAAGAAAACGAAGCCCAACTCCATTCACAGTAACACGACACACGCAGGCATTGACAATAACAACAGCGTCAGCAAAGTCCATCTAAGCCTCCTTGCTATCAACCTTTGCCGCCGTATCAGCAACCTCATCTGCTGTCTCGGCCATCTCCTGGTCCTCAACTTGCTTCTTACTCGGCACTTCCTCCTTGTTCCCTACCAGCTTCTTCACCACCTCGACTGTCGCAGCCGGGCCACCAGGCTCAGCCGCCAAGACCTTGCCCTCCTTGTTCACGACAAAGACACCGCGCGTGGTGCCCTTGGGTGCCTTCTTGAAGCCAATAGCAGAAATGAGGCTCTGTGCAGGATCGCAAAGCAGGGTGTAGGGAAGCTTCTGCTTAGTCTTAAAGGTGGTGTTGGCCTTGGGGCTGTCGGATGAGAGACCATAGATGGAATAGCCGGTTGCAGTGAGGGGGGTGTAAGAGTCACGGAAGAGGCAGACTTGTGTTGTGCCTGCGGTTGAGAACAAGGCGTTAGCAAATGAGGTTCACAAAACTACTCATCATCAGGGGGTCGTGGAACTTACATCCTGGCGTCGAGGCCTTGGGGTAGGTGAACAGCACGACGCCACCCTTGCTTTCCTCTACAAGCTTCGCGAGCGTCGTCTTCTCCCCATCGTTTGTCTCGATCTCGCCGCCAAACTCGGCAAGGTCAATTGTATCACCGACTTTGGGCGTGCCAGCCTTGGCTGCGGAGGCGCCGTTACTCTTGCCGACAACTGCTTCCTTGACAGCCTCGACCGTCTCGGCGACCGTCTCCTGAACCTTTTCAACGACCGTCTTCTCGTCCTCTTGCTTCTTGGCCTTGGCCTTGGCCGGCGCCTTCTTCTTCGCTGGGCGCACTGGAGCTGGGGGCGCTTCCTTGCGCTTACGGAGTTCCACAGGCATGGCTGGGGTGGAGTCGCGAGGTTGAGGCGCGAAAGTCGCGTTGGTGTCGCGAAGATGATATGAAGCTCTATCAAGTGGGAAATTGGGCAGCAGTGAGGAGGTTGGGGCTGGGCAGCTGTGTTGAGCCCGTGGAGGATGGGTGTAGGACGGCTGTGTGTACGAGACTAACACGCCTGTGGTACTACTGTCGCAATATCGATGGGGAATCACACGGGGGTTTGCGGTACAAACTAGCCGAGTATCATGAGTGGGTGGTTAACAGGTCAACGGGGAAGCAGGAGAGCAGCGCGCTCGCAGCTCGCGCGGATGGACCTGGGGCCAGCCTCCTCACTTGGCGTCCCTCTGTCCATTTTAATATTAGGCAGATTACCTGAGCCTGCGTCTTTTTGTTTGGGAGCTCCGTGAACCAGCTTATTTCGGACGCGCTGGGGGTAGGGGCGTGCCATGTTATTGGCTGACTGAGGTGAGGAGTCGTGAGATGCGCCCCGAATGCGCTGCATGCTGCAACGCACCGCCGGTTGTTACCGTCCCGGCCTTTCGTCATAGCTCCCGTCCCACCCACTCTCCACCGGTTCAGCGTGCATGGGAACTGAAGTCTGGAGAGCACGTCTGTGTGCGCGGATTAAATTCACGAAACGCCCAAGCCCGTCGTCCACACAGCAGACCGTTTCCCTCGGCTGCGCTGAATGCCCAACCCGAGCTGTAGCACAGAAGCCAGCCCCTCGGCCCTGTCTGAAACCTGGGGAGGCGGAACCCAAGGCAGGTGAGGCGACGTCAGGTCCAGCGTGTAATAGTACATGACGGCCGAGATGAGCATGTGGCATCCCACGGCAGTTTCCTGCTCGAAGAAGAGGGCTTTGCGAAAGTCGCGAGGGTCTTGGAGTTTGGATGCAAAGAAGAAGATTGCCACCTGGCTGGCTGCGTGCATATGTATTCCAACACAGATTGTAGGCTCGAATACGTACTGTAGGCCAAAACGATGTTCAGGATAGGAGCTAATCCTCTGACCAGCGGTACATCAGCTCCTACCGCAACAATATTGCCCATATTCGGCTTCTGGATTCCGATGGCCACCTCGACACCTACAATGACAGATGCACATGCTGCATGTTCATCAGCGCGTGCATTCACAATATAGACACGCCCTTTCAGCTTTCAGCTTTCAGAAGAAGCTAATATAGCTGATATTCTTGAATGTCCTCGGAAGCCCAAACGCGAATGAAAGAAGTAACCCAATAACAGTAAAAACGACAGTGCAGGTCTCCCGGTCAGCCATGGCATTCATCGCTACCCCAAAGGTGAGGATATGTACGCCTATTATAAACATAAACACCATAGCCTGGCCGATCGCATTACATCGCGGAGAATTGGTCCACTGATGAGTGTGCCGCAATCCGAATACGGTTGCAAAGATGGATGTGCAAGTTTGAAGTTGCTGAATCAAACAATCTGTATATGTCGCGATAGCACCCAATAGACCAATACAGAGGTATGAACGGTTAATTTTATCCAACACTTACCACAATTTGCACGTCTTGTGTTGAATCTCGGCGCCTTCTTCGTTACCAAATGCATCGTCTTCAGTTGGCACATGTTGGCCCTCAACACCTGTCGATAGTGTTGCTTGCCGACCTAAGGGATTCTCGCCAATAACGGTCAAGTCTTTGGTGCCTGGAGGCGCTGTTGAATTAATAATGGTTGGCGAATTGGCATCAGTCGTTCCTCTGGAGGTTGCCATGTTTCTGATCTCAGGCGTAGTTCTGGACAGCGGGCTAATTGCGTTGTATCAAAGGTGAAATGTATGTCTACGCGTAACACAAGGTTAGCTGTTGGGAATTCTGGCTTTGATGTCAGGCTGGCTGGGGGGTGGCGTGGATGGTGGGCATACTTCTTGGTGGTTGTGAACACTGCCACCGAATTTTGAAGCATATTGCTCGAAGCACCTCAAATTTTGTCAGTGAAGAACAACGATGCTAAGAAAACATCAGGGTAATTGCCCAAAATAACCCTGCATACCAATCGGGACAGAGAAAAACGTGAGAGAAGACATGCTGCTGTCAAGCGACTACCACATCCTGTGATCGGTACATGTGCGAACTGCTGGAAGTTTTTAAAGCCATGGACCATCTATCAGATATAATCGTTACCGCGTGTGATGTCTAAAAGCTGGGAGAGGGGGTAGACAAGAACCACCTTTGCTCGAATCGGCATACGTCATCACGTGCGTTCGTACAGTACAGTAATGGCGGGTTATCGATACTCTACGTTTCATCCCTCACTTGTCCTCTTCTACAACTGAGTGACAACTGCACATGAGTAGCACACAATCACTGTAACAACTCGCTCGTATCGCATTGCAACACACCTGTGCATTGCTAGACACCATGGACCCCGAGTTGCGCTATCCACCCAAGCGAGCGACCGGCAAGCGCAGAGCCCCCATTTACGACGACGGCGACTACGAGGCGCCCCAGCGACCCCAAACTCCTCCGAGGAGTTCCAAGAAGCGTAAGAGCAGCCCCGAGGTAATCGATCTCACCGGAGACTCTCCGCCTCCTCAGAGGGCTCACCCTAGGAAGAGGGGCAAGCGCGACAACGACGCGCCCGTCGCAGAGAAGCGAGCTAGAGTGCATCGCAAGCACGCGCCCCAGAGCTATCTGACGGTAAAGGAAAGGGCACTCACGCAGCGTCTCACGGTACTTTCGCGCGAACGATGTGGAAGTGATAATGTGCCTGAGGAGGATGTCCTCATAGCGGGCTCGACCGGCAACGTCTATACCGTCTCGATTGGTCTCGAGCCAAGTTGCAACTGCCCGCATGCAAAGAAGGGCAACCAGTGCAAGCACATTGTCTATGTGATGCTGCGTGTCCTGAAGGCGCGAGAGGAAATTGCGTACCAGCTAGCACTGCTCAGCTCCGAGCTGCGCGAGGTCATCAAGAACGCGCCGCCCATCCCAGGTGTTGAGACAGATGGTAAAGACGGCACAGAGAAAGCAGGAGAAGACGGAAACCGGAAACCAATCGAGGGAGAATGCCCCATCTGCTACGACGAGCTTGGCAGCAAGGAAGATACCGTCTACTGCAAGGCCGGCTGTGGGAACAACATACACAAAGCCTGCATGCGGAACTGGATGGCGGCATCGAGCGGCAAGGGGACGTGTCCGTACTGTCGGGCCAAGTGGGAAGAAGACACTGGGCTAGAGGGTAAGATGGGCGATGTCGTCACAAAGGGCCTACAGAGGAACGAGGATGGATACGTCAATGTTGCTGGCCAACTGGGCTTGTCTGACCAGAGAGATTATTCAACATATCACCGGCCGTGGGTTCACCAACAGGGCTATGGTGGACGGAGGAGGGGCGGCTACGACTACTATGGTGACTATTGAGTCAACGATTTTCAATCCGATATTATTGGTGATTACAGTGTTTAGGACGTTGGCAGCCGATCTAAGCAGGCGCAAGACATGATTGAGAGGGAAGCTTAATGTTGTATTCTTACTGCTCACAATGCTCAATTTCAGCATGTCGGCACCAGTGTCGTTTTCTGGCCCACATGACAGCGCGTCTGCTAACGTAACAACAAAAAGATATGCACCTTACAACCTGGCCGGTATATCTAGCCGGTGCCTCGACTCTCAAAATCACTGCGCTCGACCATTTCACTCACTAGAGCTTTCTTCATCTCTCCATCACCCAGCAGCAGTCGCTTAACCCCCTGAATGTACAAAGTAAGGCCACAACGCAAGCTCACGAGCACTGTCCCCCTATTCAATATACTTACTGAGCATATGGACCATTCCAACCATCACAATCAAACGGTCTATTCATGATAATACTAGTGAGCAAGTATACGCCAATGTAGCTCGCTTTCCAAGACTCTCCCAATATCGCACACCAAGGCCGGACAAGACCTTCCAAGCGCCCAATATGGCATACCATGACAGCATGAAGCTAGAGCAAAAGAAAACAATCAGTCGTTGTATGAGTGAGATTTTGTGCGTCCATGCGCGAGAGAGTGTGTTCTAGACATTTCTTTGTTACTTGCGCACCGTTGGTGCACACCAGGGTCCTCTGATCGTCACCCCCTTCCCTTAAGCGCAAAGCCAGAGACGGAAATATCGTTTTTGTCTGCTTTTGCCGTAGTTCACCCATTCTCTCTCCCCGTCTTGCATCACCGTTTCCGCCGCGCAACCGCAGGTGAACCCTTCCTTCCCACCAAAGAAGAAGAAGAAGAACAAAAAAGGAGCGCAACCTCTTTACCCACTCATTCACCTACGCACTTTACTGGTTGATCTACTCCACCTCATATCCCAAAAGTTAAAAGCAAATTATCTAGCTCCACTCGTATTACTCGGAAGGAAGGAAAGAAAAGAAACTCCCTTAAACGAGATGAATCGATAAACCGCAGTTTCCGGATTCCCGAGTTTCCACAGGTAGGTAGATGCCATGCACTACAGATGACCCCTCAAAGAAAAAAGAAATCTCCGTATACGGGGGGAAAGGATCTAGGGCCTAGAGTCTGGCCATCTTACTCATCAAGCCTCCCTCCAGGGAGAGATGCTTTATGATTGGCTTAGCTTGGGCTGGGAGGTAAGAAGTGGATGGATGGGACAAAACCAACTCTACACGACATTATTCCCAATAGTGTGTCTTCTGGGGTAATTCATAAATACGAACGACGTTTGATGATCCCTAACCCAAGGGAGAAATTTTTTTTTAGAAAAAAAATAAAATAAACAACCTTTTCATGTGTTGGCCATGGAAAGGAGAATTGTAATCTCGCCACGCCCAGAAGATGTCCCGATTGAACTTGCGCTTATGCGTAAAATTCAGGGCATGTATCGCCGAAGGAATCAAACAAAAGAAGGAAAGAAAGGTGGCTGGCCGTAATAAGAAAAGAAAAAGGCGCCGCGATATATACTACTTACTCATTTTACCGTTACGAACGACCACCCCTCGCGCCTTCTCGACCCCCGCGAACGCTGTCTATTCTCACACCCGTTGGGGCACACTGGAATGTGGTAATGATGCGCAAACTGCTCACTGACCAGGGGAGGGGGGGGAGAGAAAGGGAAATTATTAGATTTTGGGGGAACGGGACCCGTGTAGGGCAAGAACTGAAGATAAGAAAAACACACACACACACACACACACATATACGCCAGAAACGGATTTTAATCGAGTATTGTTTGAAGCATTGTCGTGCTAATGCTGATGCTGATGCTGATGTGATTGACATGATAACAATAACAATAATACCATCACATCATCCTCACCAACATCAACGTTTAAACAAATACAACTCCGCCCACACATTAGTCCCCCCCCTTCCTTTGTTGTTGGCGTTGACGTTGACGTTGGCGTTCAGAGTTCGGAAGCATGTATCCGAGGGAAAGAGAGCAGAGAAATCAAAAAAAAAAGTTTGTCTGCGATTCCATACAACACAATACGATGACAATGATAAAGCGATACGAGGCGAAATAAATATAGAACGTGCATAACAAGGCCTACGTGCGTGCGTGAGTGCTTTGCTTGCTTGTATGACGTATTGTAATGTCCAAGTCTAATTGCGACGGCGCGTCGCTTGCGTGGCCGAATGTCGTGGACAAGTGGTGGGTATAATATTAGGTATATATGTGGTGGCAAATATTGGGAAGAGGAGAGAAGGGGGAGGGGGGGATGCATGTAGACTAGGGGATTAAATGATTGGAGTGGGGACAGGTGGCTGTGCATGTGTGTGCGCGTGTTTAATGTTATGCAGGTACCGGCCGTTTTCTCTTCGGCGACAAGGCTAGCAAAAGGGCCGAAAGTGCGGGAGAGGGGTGAGAGTTATTATCACACGTGATGGCTTGTGAGTGGATGGAGGAGGATCAAGAAGAGCAAAACATCACCATGTTCAGACTTCAAATGGGGAAAATATCATGGTGCAAAACAAAATTGGAATTGGCACAAGGAAAAAGCTTCACAGAAGAACGCCGTTTGCTTGATTTGAAACTTCTCAAAGCAGATATAAAAAAAAGCCCAAACATGTACAAAGGAAAAAGTTATCTAAAAAAGGAACAAGGTATACAGTCATGAGACATAGCGAAGCCTCGTCAGCGTCTGCCATACAAAGTAATTTCCAAACAACACATGTGTAGAGCGTGATAGAAAACAAGGATGGGTTGGTGGGTAGATAGACAGAGTCAATATATTGTCGAATGTACAAGTGACCAACTGTCGCAGAACCCCGAATTTTCTTTTATCGTTTGCAATTCCACCACAAAGGAAAACCACAACCTAACGCTCTGCCACTTATGCTGCTCAGGAGAGATACTCGAGGCAGGAGACAGACAACTCGCAAGAAAGTGGATCAAGTGATCCTACCAACAGACAACACATAGGAAAAAAACGCAAAGTTCATCTACGGGCGACGAAGCTCAACGCTTAGTATGTGCCGTAACCGCCGTATCCACCGTAGCCGCCACCGTTAGCAGGGGCTGTGGTGGCAGGAGAAGTGGAGGCAGGGACAGCAGGCTTGCTGGAGGTAGCAGCCTCGGGAACCGAAGGGGTGGAGGCAGGAGGGGCGGCACCGTAACCGCCGCCACCGTAGCCACCTCCTGGAGCACTGGTGGTAGCCGCCTCAGGAACTGAAGCAGTCGAGGTAGGAGCACCGGGGTGGACTACGGAGAAGCTGGGGAGGACAGAGCTGCCGCTGCCGACGGGGTAACCCATGGTGCTGGTGGCCTCGACAGGCTTGGTGGAGGTCTTGAAGCCAGTGGGGCCGACAGGGTAGGACATGGTGCTGTTACCGGAGACGGGGTACTTGCCAGTGGGGACACCAGGAGTAGGGACGGCAGTGCTGGTAGCAGCCTCGGGGGTAGCGGGAACATCAGGGGTGGTAGCGGGAACAGCGGGGGTGGAAGCGGGGGTACCGACAGTGACGTAGACGGTCTCCTTCTCTGTCACAGTGACGGTGGTAGGAACAGGGCACTCCTCACCAGCGGGGGTAGAAGGAGTGGGGTACGAGTTCTCGTTGGCTGGGGGACCAGGAGGGTACTCGCCGGCGGGAGAGCTAGGGGTGGGCTGAACGGTGACGAACTTGGTGGAGGTGGAGGTGGACTTGATGGTGCTGGTGGTGTCGGGGCTGGGGGGGTACTCGCCGCCGGCAGGGCCAGTGGGGTAACCGCTTCCGCCAGTGGTGCCCTCAACGGGCTTGCTGGTGGTGTCGGGGCTAGGGGGGTACTCGCCGCCGGCAGGACCAGTGGGGTAACCGCTTCCGCCAGTGGTGCCCTCAACGGGCTTGGTGCCAGTGGGCATAGGCTGGCTGACAGTGACGACAACAGTTGAGTACTGGGTGGAGGTCATGGTGGAGGTGATCTCGGTGGTCACTGGGTGAGCAGACGAGCCAATACCAACGGTGTAGGTAAGAGTCTGGGTAGTGGTCTTGACGACCTCGGTGACGGGAACCGACTGGGTAGAGACACCAGGGGTGGGCTTACCGCCCTCAGCGGTGCAGACGGTGGTGCCAACGGGGACAACGCTGGTGATGAGCGAAGTGGACTTGCCCGGGCAGTTAGTGACTGTAGGAGCGCAAGCAGAAACAGTGAAGATCTGGGTGCTGTAGATGGTGCTGGTGACCATGTCGCTGACGGGGGTAGAAGAACCGGGGTAGGAGCCAGTTCCGGTGGGCATAGGAGGGTAGCCAGTGCCGGGGTAGCCGGAGGTAGCGGCGTCAGGAGTAACGGGCACGTTGGGGGCACTGGAAGAAGCACCGCCGTATCCACCACCTGGAGTGGTGGTAGTGGCAGCCTCGGGGACAGAGGCAGTAGAAGAGGCACCGACAGGGCCGGAGGGGCTGCCGTAGCCGCCACCACCGTATCCACCACCTGGGGCGCTGCTGGTAGCGGCCTCAGGAACTGAGGCAGTGGAGGAAGCACCAGAGGGGACAGCGGAGCTCATGCTGACACCGGGGACAGATGAAGGGCTGCCGTAGCCGCCGCCTCCGTATCCACCACCTGGGGCGCTGCTAGTGGCAGCCTCAGGAACTGAGGCAGTGGAGGAAGCACCAGAGGGGACAGCGGAGCTCATGCTGACACCGGGGACAGATGAAGGGCTGCCGTAGCCGCCGCCGCCGTATCCGCCTCCTGGAGCGCTGCTAGTGGCAGCCTCGGGGACAGAGGCAGTGGAGGAAGCGCCGGCAGGGACAGACGGCGAGGGAGTGCCAGTGGAAGCAGGCGAGCCAGGAACTGAGGTGCTGGCAGGAGGGGCGGGGCCGTAGCCACCGCCACCGTAGCCGCCTCCTGGAGCACTGCTAGAGGCAGCCTCGGGGACAGAGGCAGTGGAGGAAGCGCCGGCAGGGACAGACGGCGAGGGAGTGCCAGTGGAAGCAGGCGAGCCAGGAACTGAGGGGGTGCTGGCAGGAGGGACGGGGCCGTAGCCGCCGCCACCGTAGCCGCCTCCTGGAGCGCTGCTAGAGGCAGCCTCGGGGACAGAGGCAGTGGAGGAAGCGCCGGCAGGGACAGACGGCGAAGGAGTGCCAGAGCTAGCGGGAGCAGTGCCGTAGCCACCGTAGCCACCGCCACCGTAGCTGGGGGGCTGCGAGACCTCAGGAGTGCCGTAGCTGGGGGGCTGCGAGGCATCAGGAGTGCCGTAGCCTCCGTAGCCGGCCGGGGAACCGTATTGGCGGCGAGCCTGGCGGTGGGAGCGGGCCTCGGCGGCATCCGCGGCAGCGAGAGCGGCCAAAAAGGCAACTGTAAGCTTCATCATGGTGTATTAAAGTGTCCTTGCTCTTAAACGTTGAATGTGTGTGTGTGGAGTGACGAAAAAATCCGGAGAATCGATTCGAAGCGAAGTACGTTGACAAGTCCAGGAAAGAGTGACTGGAGTTTGTTCAATGAAGGTGGTTGTCCGAAGACAATTTGAAGCGAGTGTGGGAAGGAAAGTTGCCTTGCGGTGGAGAGAAAAAATTGGCTGTGGGCGGATGGGAGGCGTTATATGAATGCTCAGGCTGACTATGGCAGCTTGTGGGCCCAGGACGCAATCCCAGCACGGACTGGAGCCAGTTGGTCGACCCCTGGCCGGGGTTTAATTTCGTTCAGGAACAACCGGCAGCCAGGGCCAGTCAGCGGCGCTGCTAGGCCGGCGGGGCGTCAGGGGGCTGCATGAAGCTATCCACTGAGGAGGAGCAGGCAGCGAGGTCGAGGCGTACCAACCGCTGGTGAATACGGGCGGTAGCAGGCTGCGGGCGCTGAGAGGAGAGTGCCGGAGCTGTCATTATCTGCAGCCAGGGAAGCGCTCACACAGAGGCGCCGAACAACGGCCACGAGGGCTGGTGCCTTTTGCGCCCCTTTGTCATGTTTGCTGTGCCCGCCATGGTAGGCGCTGGGGCGGCGGTCGCATGCCCTTTGTGAGTACGTCTCTCTGGGTGCAGACGGCCCCCATTGCGTGTGTGTTTCACGACGCTTGGCCAAAATAGAAAGCTGGCTGGCGTAGATCCTCCCTGCTAGGCCATGGGCAAGAGCGGGTACCTGGCAGATGCGCGTGTCGGTGAGCATGCACAACCGCGCCGAGAGTCAGCGCATGCCATGCTGCTCGCGGCCGAGACGAAAATGGACGCTCTTTTGCAGTGGACCCGCCCGCCGCCAGCTTAGTGGTCGTGGTTGTAGGCGCGACAAGGGGAGATAGGGGAGATACGGGATTACGGGATTAGGGTTCCACGGGAAACAGCAGCTCGTGTCCATGCTACTCGTGATTGCGGAGTCGTTGTCGATAGAGGCATGTGTGTGCGTGTGTGTGTAGGCGTGAGGGATAGCGAAGGCGGGTGGGGGGGGTGGGCGGTGCGAATGGTGTGCTGGCCGGCTTCGTCTAAGCGTCGGCATGGTGCGACGTCTCTGCCGCCTCACACCTTGCAGCTGCGTGCACAACGGTGACGGGCGACGGCGACGACAAAAGGACGCGGTAGAGGCGTGCGTCGCCCAAAATGACTTCATCGCCGCCGGCAGCGCGCATCCCGACTACGGGTAATTGTTCGATCTTCTAGTCGACGTGCCTTGGCCGACCTTTTTGTGAAATCTTTTTTTTTGTGCATCCAACGGTCCGCCGAACGGGCGCCACCACTGTGCCACATCCCTCCAGGGCCTCGCTGGCTGCCATTAGGGGTCCCGATGTCTCTGTTCCCACGTCCCATCTCCCATCCGACGCTGACCTACCGTACCGTCCAGCCCCTTGTACGGCCTGAGACTACCAGCCGTGCCTGCCATGCGCGCCTGAGACACGATGCTGTTTGCTGCGGCCAGGCGTCGTCTTTTCGCATAATACACTGAAGATGCCATCTGTCTCAGCCCCGCTCACTTGCTGCGACTGCCATGGTCCCGGTACATGTATAGACTATAACACCGTGCTACAGCCCTCTGCCATGCGCGACCAAGCTGGCAAACCGTCGCCGGGTCGACAGTAGATGAGCGCGCCCCGCTCCATCCCGGTCGCCTCGCCATACTGCCTGATCGTGTTCTCGACTCTCTTGACGAACCTCTGTCAGATCCTCACTCGGAAATGAGGTCGATCGGCCAATTATTCTTAGATCGTCTATGACTATTTTGTTTTGGCTCCAGTGTCGTCGCTCTTGGGTCGTCTGTCGATAAAGCTTGTCATCGACCGGGAGGTGGCAAGTAAATGAGGCAATAACGCGGATGGGCGAGTTTCGAGGCCGCAGAAGATGGAAATAGAACAATGACAGCTGTGGCATAGCGAGTAGGTGCGCGTTGTGTTGTGCACCATGGCGTGAGCTCGTAAGGCGTGATTATCACGGCGTGTTGCCTCGCGCTTGCTTACTGTACGAGAGAAGGAGCCACGGTGTACTGCACCCCCCGCTGACCTGCACCTGCCAGAAGCAGCATGATGCACCGTCGGAGGCATGCGCAACACCACCCCTCCTTTCCCCCCCCCCATCATCCAATCCAAAAAATTCCAGTCCTTGCAGTATCTTGATTGGATCTCAGCTATAGTCAGCCCTATGCAGCTGCTTTTTTCCATACCTAGCCCCCATCGTCTTCCTGAAACACCCCTCTTTTGCTTCTACTGTACACCTCCCGCACCAGTGTTGAACGGCACATCACACCCGCCAGTCTGGCTCGCCATCAATCACCTGCATCAACCGTCGATACGAACACCTTCCTTCTTATCAAACTTCTGACATGTCCATCTATCTGCTGCAGCGGGTCGCGCCGCTGTTGAAACAAAGGTGTTGATTGAAACAAAACGTCACCATCCCAGGATATCCCAACATCCACTCCGATATATTCGCGGCATGGGGCCTCGGTAGGCTGAGTGTAGCCAAGCCTTCAACGGCGCTCGAATGCATAATCTGCCAAGCGCCTTAAATTTGATCAGGTAGAGCTATCCACCATGGTCTAACTTTTCAGGCTTCTTGTTGATGGCTCTCGCTCTTCTACTGGCTCATCGTGGAATGTCGTACGTCATCGGCAGGTCACAACAATCTGAACTACAGTTGAAAAAACTCCTTCTCCGCGTTAGAGATTATACAAGCTGGCTGATAGAGGCACTCTGCTATCACCTCTAGTCGAAACCGAGTCTAGAGAGATATCTGTGTGAGAGAGAGAGAGAGACATCACCGCCAAGGAACAGCCCTACAAACAACGCGTATGCGGGACTGTGAGCCTACTCATACAACTATTCGATATGCATAACATGCGTTTCACGAAAAAGGCTGACGTATGCAGGCCTGAAGCAAAGTGATTGAAGTTGATACAGCTAAATGTTGCTGTTAGACTCTGTAGTTGCCATCGCCAATCACAGAAGCTTGCCAACATTATCGGTCCAAGGGGATATCTATCTACTACACAATTCCTCATGGGAATGACTGAAACAGAAACGCCTCCACAATAAGCAATTGCATCCAGTTCCCACACCACCTCAAGCCTGCCCGATGAGTAGCTTGCTCTTTTCCGCCAAGTTCTGTGCCAACTGTGTCATTGGGACATTCTGCATGACATCAAACACGGAGCACTCGACTGCCATCTCGCGAGCAATCCAGTTCCTCACCTCGACAGCGACCAGACTATCGACGCCATACGCGCTCAGCGGCCGGCCGGCATCGATATCGGCTTCGGGTGTCATCATCAGACTCGCAAGCCGTTGCACAATGGCTGCTGTGATGAGCTGCACGGCCTCTTCGCTGACAGTGCCACACCGTGTCAACTCTTCGCGCAGTGAAATGGCCTGCCCGGCGTTGGCTGAAGAGCCGGCGGCGAGGTTGCGCAGAGCAGCAAATCGAGCGTCAGCCATCCAGTACCAGTTGTCATCGTGCTCGTTAAAAGGCAGACCGCACATGACTTGACCAGGGTGGTGCGAGGGGCCTTCGATGGCGGTTGCTAGCAGACCATGCAGGTCTGATGTATGCATGACCTTGAGGCCCATAGCCTTGACGTGGTCGACATACTCGTCGTGTTCAGCCACGAACCCCACTGACAAGAGGTAGCCAATGTCGATAGTCATTGCGGGGAGACCCTGACTGCGCCGGAATGAAGCAAACTCATCTTGGAAGTTGTTACCGCATCCGTAGTTGCCTTGTCCACGATGGCCCATGACACCGGCCAGCGAAGAAAGCATGACAAAAAAGTCCATGTCACGCGGTAGGAGCTCGTGCAGGTTCCAGGTGCCGTGAACCTTGGGACCGACTGTTGTGCGTACGTGGTCGGCCGTCATCTTGTCGAAGAGGGTGTCCTGCAGTACCATGGCACCAGTCGCACATCCCTTGATGGATGGCACGTCCTTGGTGTTTAGGTCGTCAAGAACTGCCTGCAGGGCAGCCTTGTTGCCAACATCGCAGTCATATGCCAGTGGTGTGATACCATACGTCTTCTGCAATTGCGAGGCAAAGGCTTTGTTGTCTATGCTGCTGGCTGCAGAGCGAGAGAGAAACACCAGGTACTTTGCGCCCTTCTCTGCCAACCAGCGCGCAATCTCACGAGTGATCCCACCTAATCCGGCGATTAGGTATGTAGCGTCAGGATGGATGCGCACTCGGGGAATTCGAGGTACGGCACGAACAATGTCTCTGTCGTCGACGCGAACAACCACCTTGCCCATGTGCTTTCCTGCCTGCATGTGGCGAAAGGCCTTCTCCACCTCAGCCATAGTGAAGATCTGGAGTGGCGCAATAGGCTTGATTGCCCTCCCATGAATCATCCTCGCCGTATCATGCCAGAGCGCTACGGCTCGAGGCGTCGGATTGTTCTCAAAGTCAAGCAGGTTGACGCCAATGTAGCTCTTGTTATCCAGCAAGGGCTTCATATCCAGACCAGTGTTGGCGAACAAATCCGCCTTTCCAATCTCCAGGAACCGACCGAACTTGGCGAGACAGTCGGTCCAGGATAGACGCAGAGCCTCGCCGGCCAACGAATTTAGCACCAAATCCACACCTTGGCCGCCTGTAGCACGGAGTACGCCCTTGACGAAGCTAGTATCGCGGCTGTTGAAGATGTGGGTTTCGGGGATTCCATACTGCTCGATGAGAAGCTGTTTCTTGGTGTCTGCGCCAACCGTAGCAAAGATCTCAGCACCCTTGGCTTGCGCAATCATGATGGCAGCCTGTCCAACACCACCAGCAGCGGCATGAATCAAGATCTTCTCGCCAGCAACGATACCACCAGCGGTGACGAGGGCGTAGTAAGCCGTGAGGAAAATGAGGGGCATCGAGGCAGCTTCCTCGAAGCTCATGCCCGAGGGAACGGATATGGCACCCTTGGCTGGGAAGCGGACATAGGTGGCGAAGGTGTCGCAAGATGCAGTCATCACCCTGTCCCCGACCTTGAAATCCGTGACAGCAGATCCAATACGAGTGACAGTACCCGAGGCGTCAACGCCCAACTTATTCTCAGCCAGGTTACCCAGCGCCACGAGCACATCCTTGAAGTTAAGGCCAACGGCTTTGACCTCAATCTCGATCCAGTCTTCGGGTAGGGGCGTGTGATACGTCTCATCTTCTTCCCACTGAAAAGTATCGAGCAGACCAGGTGTCTTGATGGTGAGCTTGAGGGGACGTCCGCATTCCTTGAACGAAACCATTTCGGGATCACCCTTGGCCTCATACTTGCGCAATGATGCATCGACTTCTAGTGTCCGTTCCACGCGGGGTAGATATACCATGTCTCCACGCGCAGCAAACTCACCCTCTGTGCCGTCGCTGCGGATGTGGGCCTGGGCAACCTTGAGTGTAGTCTGGGACGCTTTCTCAAAGTCAATAATCGAGGGTGTCTCTAGGTCGAGACAGGCGAGGCGGACGCCGGCATCTTCATTGCGAATGGCTCTTGCAAGTCCAACCATCAGACTCTTCATAGGATGAGGCGTGTCAACGGCACCACCACCAGTAATCCACAGGGCACCCGCAGACGAAAGGACGACTTCGCGTAACCTCTCCCAATTATCATCGGTGAGATTCGCGAGGATAGCATCCTCCCATTCGGCAAGGCAGAGGCAGTACTTGCCCTCCACATGCGCCTTGGTGATGTCGTTCCACTGAGCAACGCTGATTTCATGACCGGCGGAGGTGAATGTCTTCTGTATGGCATGCGCAAGCTTGTTCGAAGCTTCGGTGCCAGTGGCGACCACAAGGCAAGAAGGCAGGCTAGGTGCTGTCTTCTCGGGCTTGGTTGAGATGATCAGTGAGACAGGCTCTTTCGAACTATCTCTGTCACCACGAATATCAACATCAACGCCCGAGAAGCCAGCGGTCTTCAACGCGACGTTCCACTCCTCGGCGTCCAAGAGTGGACCTCCCATTCTACCATCCGCTTCGCCCAGCCACCAACCGGGCAAGGGGCCCATGATGAAGCCAGAAAAGATGCGCTTAATGGTCACCTCGGACAGAACGAGTCGACCACTGGGCTTCAGCAGTAACTTGCAATGTGCTAGTGTCTCTTGGATGCTCTTGGTTGCGTGAAGTACGTTGGCACATACAATGAGGTCGAAGGACTCGGGGCTAAATCCTTGCTCCGTAGGTGAATTTTCAATGTTGAGCGTGCTAAACTGCATGATTGATGCATCCTTATTGAATCGGTCGGCCGCCTTGGCGAGGAAACCAGGAGATATGTCAGTGAAGTAATACTGGGCTGCCTTGGAGCTGCCATCAGGATTGCGCAAGCGTTCCAAGACATGGAATGTGGTACCGCCCGTGCCCGCGCCGATTTCCAGGATGCGCACTCCGGGCTGCTTGTCAGCGATCAGACCAACGTACTCGGCCACATTGGTGTTGAAACTCGTGCCAAAGGCCCCGCGGTAGAAGGAGTAGAGAAGATCGCCCTCGGTCATGCATTGCAGAGCTTCGACCTCGTGCGTGAAGATGCGGGAAAGGTTTTGCCCAATGCGGTCTACCATCTGCACTGTGATATCGCCACTCTCCGATCTAATGATGCGTTGCCGGGCTTTTTGCATCTCCGTCTCGACATCTGCAGGCAGTGGTGGAAACTGCTTGATGGTGTCATGCATCCACTCGACGTACGACTTCCAAAAGCCATCCTGCGGCACATGTGCCTTGCCTTGTTCCGTCTGGAACCAGTCGAGGATGCGGTAGATGTACACCAAGCAAACAAACTCGAGCAGATCAAGCACCGAATCATCGTCCCTGCTCTTCAATGTGCGCTTGTAGACGATTTCCTTGATCTGGGATGGAGCTAACAAGTCTGCATCCAGGTGCCAGTTCTGTGCGAAGCACGACGCACGCGTTTCTAGCTGCTTGGATGCGTTTTCTGTTGCACCAACGGACGCCAGTACAACACCCTCCATGATGATGATAGGATCGGCCATGGTTGCTTCCGACATGGTGATGTTGGAAGTCCACGTCGTGTAGCTCAGCTTCTTTGCCGTGGAGCAACCGTGTAGCTCCGTGCCAGCCGTCTTCGGTATCCTGGCCGAAACGAAGATGCGATCAAAGGATCTAGGAACAACCGCCTCGTTCAGTGCCTGATCTTCGCCAGAGATACTGGGGAAGACGAGGTGAAGGACCGAGTCCAGGGTGGCAGGGTGGACGACATGGGAGAACTCGAAGCCCTTGGGCATAATCGCCTTGGTATCCGGCACCTTGATGACACCATAACTGGCATCAGGCCCAGCAAAAAGCTCAGTCATATTGCGGAAGGTAGGCCCGTAGTTCATGCCAATCGTCTCTACTGTATCGTATAAGAAGCTTCGCGCGGGCTTTTGGCACACTTTTCGTGCCTCAGCAAGAGAGGACATGTAGCGCTCATTGCTAAGCGCCAACTCCCTCTCCATGGACGGCGAAAACGTCTTGAAAGTGACAGAGATGAGACCGCGGGCATGAGCAGTCCACGAGTTCATCTCTTCGGTCCACGAAGAAACCGTAAACTCATAGAGTGTGTCGGACGGCGCTGCTCGCGTCCCTGTGCGACGGTTGTGCAGCTGCGTCATGACCTCAATACCCTTCTCGGTGTCAGGCACACGAAGCGCAGTATCAATGCTAACATCGCGCAATTCGAAGCCATGGATTTCGTCGGCGCTCATCTCCTGGGCTAGTTGGTGCGCGGCCTCGATGGCCATGACGAGCATGCCAGCACCCGGGTAGAGAATGTCGCCCTGGACCTTGTGCTCACGGATCCACGGGTTCTCGTTGCACCGTAAGAAGTTGCGCCATGTGTGCTCGGGCGTGCCTGGGAGACGATAGCCAACGAGGTCAGTACGTGGCGACTTGCGAAGGCGGTACTGCCGGCTTAGGGCTGATTCGTCCCAGTATGGCTTGTGGTTCCAGGCATAAGGTGGCAGGTCAATCAGTGTGTTGGCATCGTCGGGAGATGTGTTGTTGACTTTGTCTAGATTGAGCGTGCATCCCTGCGCCCAGAGATGGCCCATGGCCTCTAGTGCTGTGGCAGCTCCATCAAAGTTGCGGCGCAAAATAGTTGTGTAGGTTAGATCTGCAGCACGATTCTCGCTGCTGAAGATGTCCAGGAGGTAGCTACGTAGTGCTGAATGGGGGCCGATCTCGACGAACAGGTTGGCGAATGCTTTGCGCGTTTTGCTCTCCTGTGGCTGGTTCAGAAGAGAGCGGACGGCGGCGACGAAGTTGACGGGAGATACCAAGTTATCAACCCAGTAAGAAGGCTTCATCTGCGTGGGGGTAACAAGTGCACCCGTCACCGAGGAGAACATGGGAATAGTTGATGTCGAGCCATGCGGGATGCCCTCTAAAGCGCTCTCGTACTTTTCGCGGGCTGACTCCATGTGGAAGGAATGGTAGGCAACATCCATGGGAAGTCTGGTGCATGCTACCTGTGCGTCTTTCAATACTGTCTGTAGCTCACTGATAGCGGAAGCGTCGCCAGTGACAGTGCAAGCCTTGGTGGAGTTGAAGCATCCAACGACCGCCCTACCGCTTTTTAGGCCGTCGAGGTGATGTTGTATGCTATCAGCACTGGCAGAAACAGCCAACATGCCGCCATTCTTGGACACAGTCTTACTGACCTGTCCCCTCAGCCAGGCAATTTTGACCGCAGCCTCTTGGTCGATGAAACTAGCGGCGTATGCTGCTGCAATCTCGCCGCTGGAATGGCCAAGGACAGCAACTGGGTTTACGCCAAAACTGCTCAGAAGGTCGACGAGAGCAACCTGGATGGCTGTACAGGCTGGTTGACTGTAATCCGTCTCGCGTAGCCTGCACTCTGCCTCGGTGCGACTCAGCTCCTCAGCAAGGCTCCATGGACAACCGAAAGACTTGAGCAGAGCCTCTGATCTCTGCATGCTTTCCGCAAATGTCGTATATACCGACAGACTCTTGCCCATTGCGTGCCACTGTGCACCCTGGCCAGTGAATACGTAGGCAACTCGCGGTATCGCGGAAGCCGATGAGCGGACCACTGGGGGAAGGCTGGACATCTTCTCCCGCAGGCCGCTGATGGTCGAGGAGACTGTGTATGATTTCCATGGTAGCGCGGTCCTCTTGAAGCTCAGAGTAAACGCCAAGTCCGCGAGGAAAGAGGGCGTAGTAGAGGTCTTGGAGGCGAGATAATCTTCAAGGCGCTCAACATTGCGTTTTACGCCCTCTTGATCATTGGAAGACACGACAAACAACTTTGATGTAGGATGAAGGTCGCGCAGAACCTCACTCGACACATCACTTGCGTTGTCGCTGGACTCGCCGCTGGACGGCTCGTCAGCAACAGTGCTTCCAGAGCTACTTGGACTCTCGCTCAAGTAGCCATCGCGCACACTGCCCGACGAGCTGGGGAGGAGCGATGCCGTGGAATGTCGGCCCTTCAGCCCATGGCGCGACAGAAAAGATGCCGCGTCCTCGAGAATGACGTGAGCGTTGGCACCGCCAAAGCCGAAGCTGTTGATGCTAGCGCGGCGAGGTCCGCTGTGTGGCCACGGTGTCAGTTTGGTGGGTACTCTGACGCTCTCCGGCAAGTCAATATCGGGATTGAGCTTCTCGAACCAGAGGTTCTGAGGAATTAGACCTCGCTCAACAGCCAGCGCAGCCTTGATAACACCGGCTACACCGGCTGCGCCCTCCAAATGGCCAATGTTCGTTTTGACGGACCCGACGTATAGACTTGACTTGCGGCCTGCGACTGATCCAACAGTGTTTAGAATGGCTCGCGCCTCTAGTGGATCGCCTGTGGTCTCTGGTCAGCAATCTTTTTTTGCTAATATCAATCTTAGGGCATTCAATATTCCCACTACTTACCTGCCTGAGTGCCCGTTCCGTGCGCCTCGACGTACGAAGTCTCGGCTGGATCCACGCCAGCCATCTCGTATGCCCCTCTGATCAAATCTGCCTGTGCTTCACTGTTGGGCAGCGAGATACCAGGTGTGCGACCATCTTCATTGGTAGCCGTGGCCAGCACGACTGCTCGAACAGTATCGCCATCGCGCAATGCTGCATCTAGAGGCTAACGATAAAGTCACCAACCCGTCAGTCAACCTTTTTTTTCATGCGGGGACCGACAGAGTTACAAACCTTTAAAATTGTGACGCCAAACCCCTCTCCACGAGCAAAGCCGTTTGCATTCGCATCCCACATCTTGCTCTTCCCGTCGGCTGACAGGATCTTGGCGGCCCCGAGCAGGATAGACATGTCCGGTCCAAACATGAGATTGGCACCGCCAACTACGCTCATCTCCGCCTCTCCCATGCGAATGCTCTGACATGCCAGGTGGAATGCGGTCAAGCTGGACGAGCAAGCAGTGTCGATTGTCAGCGAAGGTCCCTTGAGATTGTAGAACCAGGATAACCGGTTGGAAGCCAGTGATGATGACATCCCAGTTGCGTCTGAACGTCAGTACGGTTAGCTCAGTTCAGCATACAAAAAAATAACAACACGGGTATAGCTTACGATATATTGAAGGCCCTTCATTATCTCGTGCTTGTATGTTTGGGAAATCTGCTGTAAAGGTGCCAATGTAGCATGATGTCTGTGTTCCTGATACCCGATCTAGACTCAAGCCAGCTGTTTTTTTTTAGTAACAGTTCAGGTCAATTCAATTTGTTTACACCCCGGGAGGGGGGGGGGGCATGCCATACCATTCTCGAAGCCTTCATATGTAGCTTCCAAAAGCATCCGATGTGTTGGATCCATGGCTTTGGCTTCCTTTGGCGTGACGCTGAAGAAAGGAGCATCGAATACTTTAAAGTCTTGGTCTAGGAAGTGGGCATGTCTGGGCACATTGGCCATGTCAGCGATATAGCCCAGCAGATTTTAGAGTTGGCATCGAGACTGCTACCTTTGTTGTATGCTGCCTAGTCGCTCTGGATCAGGATGGTAGAAGGCGTCGACATTGTACCGGTCCTTTGGTATCTCGGTGCGTGCACTACGGCCCTCGACGAGCATACGGTAGAAAGCCTCGGGATCGCGGGCGTCGCCTGGACCCCTAAAGGCAATGCCGATGATGGCGATTGGTTTGCTCATTGCTGGCTTCGTTTGTGATAGAAGACAAGATTGAGAAGCTATACAAAGGGGGGCAGTGTGTGTAGGTGCGAAGTAGTAGGCAGCTTGACAAGGCGACAAGTCATCTATGTGGGGAGAAAATAGTGTGTTTGCAGATTAACGTGGGGAAGCAACAGGTAGATATTTACTTTTCAAATACTCGGAGCGCGGTACTGGGCGTGGTTCAACTGATAGTAACAGGTGGATCGTTTGTTCCCCCCCCTCCCCCTCAGTTCATACATGCGTACGTCGATTTAGGCAGGAGCGACGTCAATGTCGGGAAAACACATGGGAACAATTGCATCCAATACCACTTCGTGGTTTGAGCACGCAGTTGATGGCGATTCTTCGGGTGTACACTTGCAGGGTGCGCACCTATTCCATGCTCGTGGGGAAATAGTAGAGTGGGTTCTTTTGAAAGGATTGATGCAGAGTAATCAACGGTTCCTTCCGCTCGCGTAGATTGACATAGGCGCAGCATGTTTCCTGACTCATGCCATTGACGATTTGGTCGATGAGTTGTCTGTTCTTGAAGTACCAATTTCCAAAGCCCCCAAAGGCCTAAACATGTCGTACATGCAACTCGTACCTGACTTGGGAAGGAGTGGGACGTATTCATCATTTGTACTGACATTTTTTGTATATTGTATTTACTATACACACTTCACTCCTAAAACAAGAGTGAGATTCAGCTATTTTCTTCTTCTTCTTCTGTGCCGATCGACCAGCTCCTAGAGTAGTTACTCGGATAGGGTTGTGTGCGACCACACGTTTCTACACGTGCAGTATACAGAGAATATTAGCGGATGAACCATATAGGCCAAGACCCTATGTAGGCGCTAGATAAATACGAGCAGCTGTTTCCTAGGCGTTGTTTTTCCCGCCTCAGGTGACTAAAGAGACAGGTGAAACGAGGACGAGAATTGCCGTGCGTGGGACTTTAGCTGGATCTTCACAATTTGCAGCAAGGTTCTCTGGGGCCCCACTCAAGACGCGTAGTCTCGGAGAATTACTTGGCTTCGGCTTCAGATGTTGCCCCAGATCTGGGCATACTCTTGTTTATGAGGTTTGAATCGAGACTAGCCCATAAAACCCAAGTGCGTGGGCCCTTGGTACACCAAGGTTGGCGTGAGTCGTGGTACGCTAGGGGAGCCACGCGTTACTGAAACCATTATTCAATAGCGCAATAGTTTGCAGCATCCTTCCCGGCGTGCTGATGTTTACGCGGACAGTCTTTCGCTGTTGGCGGAAGTTGTGGGAAGATGCCAGGCTAGCTAAACTACACTAGATATCTCCAGAATCAGACATCGTCTTGAATAATGTGCGCTTCAGTGAAGATATACGTGTGGCTACTATCTTTATAATCATACCAGGGAGAAATTATAGCTCAATAATTGGCTGGTACCATCGAAACACATTCTCAGGGTCGTACTTTTGTTTGAGACCCCTTAACTTCTCCAGCCGCCACGGCTCATAACCATATAGTGCCTCTACTGGATCCTTCATAGTCGACGTGCCATTTCCATAACTCACATACTGCTGCAAACGGCCGTACCCAGACGTCTCAATGAAGCGTTGCTTCCAGTAGTCGAGATGGCCCTCGAAAACCTTGCGATCCTCCATCCGCTTTGGTGTAGCGTTAAGCATTCTGCAGCTCTCATGTTAGGAATCGCTTTGATTGGAAGACTAACGGAGTCGAACTTACAGGAAATGATTCGATCCCCCACGCCACGGGAACGCTGTCGCATCATTGGGAATCTCGCGCACGCGCTGATCAGGCAGGCATTCAAACATGGCGCTGAACCAGCCGCGATCCTCCCACTCCTCACTCATAGCTTTGACGCTCTCGAAGAACTCGCGTGTCGTCTTGAGGTCAAAGGTGTTGACGCAAGCGGCGCCCATCATCTTGTAGGGGCCTCGGAGCCAGACTTCGGGCTTGCAGAAGAGCTTGTTCATCTCTTTGTATGTGGAAAAGGGCAGCTCCGGCCAAGGCACCGAATTTCGCCCACTGTTCAAGACTGGCTTCAGAGACTCAAAGCGCTGCACATAGGGGTCTGCGCCCGCCACTGGACCAGACCAGACCAGGTTGACGAGAATGATGTGCTGCAATCCTTTAGCGTTCTACATGTCTGCGTCATGAAAAGGACTACTTACCTTGCGCCCGCTACTCTGGCGCATCCATAAAATGAAGATTGCCAATTCAGCGGGCATAGTCTCATAGACGCTATTGAGCGTCTTGAAGACCTCATCGCACTGGTCTAGAGTGTACTCCAAGTCCCAGGTGTGATGTATGCCCCCATGTGCCTGCGGATAGACCTGGAAAGTGGCTTCAAGTGCGATGCCAAAGTTGTGGCCTGCCCCCCGGATTCCCCAGAACAGGTCTGGATGCGAGTCCTCGGACGCCGTTACCACACTTGCGTCGGCGAGCACAAGCTTGCAGGAAACCATGTTATCGTTTAGAAAGCCATATTTTCCCTGCAAACGCCCTAGGCCTGCGCCAAATGCTACGCCAATGACACCAGTCGTAGGACACGATCCCACGTCTTTATGCCTCGTTAGCACTCATAAAAAAAATTCAAAGTTCTAGGGAACTTACTGACTTCCATTCCCAAACTGTGTACAAAGCGGACGAACTCATCTGTTATTGCTCCGCCACCAGTAGTGACTTGTTGCTTCTCGGCATCCCATCGCATTTGATTGAGCGGTCGCATGTTGATGCATATCCCGTTCTGGAAGTGTCTCATGGTGCTCGTGACTGCATGATGGCCACCACGAGGTGTAAATGGAATGCCCTTTCCACGCGCATACTTGACAATTGCGATCACATCGTCCTCACAGCCTGGATCAATGACAGCAAGGTACGTTGGACGCTCGTACTGTGTGAAGCGTAGATTGGCCTTGTCGAATTCTGTCTTGTCCTCGTCAAACGGCAAGTGGATTCGCGCCTTACTCGATAGCACTTGCTGAAGCTCAGTGCGGATTGTTGCTCCCAACGAGACAAGGACGTCGGCGCTATGTTGATCACCCATGTTCTGTATTCGTGCCGAAGGGGTGTTTTTTTTGAGCGTATACAACAGCAACGGGCGATGATGGAGATGCAAAGCCGGAATATGGATCTGCCTGTGTCTATACGACAATCAGCTAGGAACTGTCGCATGCATCGGAAATATAGCGCTAATCGGAGAAAAACGAGACATTTCTGAACGAGTGAAATGCCCAGCTACTAACACACCACTAGCTCGTGATCTTGGTCGAGGGGAACCTCATGCACCTCCCCTACCCTCCTCATAGACCAACTCACTGGAGTATCGTGTACTGAAAGTTACTCAGGGGATCTCGATCCAATGCTAGATCCGTATATTAAAGTGACGCGTTATATTGGACTGCGCTGAAGCAAGCATGGGCTATTCTTCCCGAGATTTTCATATCCCGCTTAGATGTGAAAACTGATGCTTTTTATCCCCAACACGTGCCCCAGCCTCAAATACTATTCGGTGGTCGATCCGAACTTCTGCTCCCACGTGTTCGTCGGTACTTCTAAACGTTCCCGTATAGACCCATGTATTCGGCCGTTGATGCCGCAATCGGTACCCGTACCCCTAACGTGTTGCGTGCATGCCTGCGAGTGATTCGGGCCGACCGGCAAGGCCCGAATTGAACAACCCTAGTCACTTGCACTATCATCACTGCGCGAGGCTTCAAAACCTCTAGGATATTTATGTTGTGTGAGAGCGTGCGGCAACAACAAGGCCCTATTGGTTGTTTCTGTTCTGTACTGATCAGGCGTGTCAGTCAATGGGTGCGAGACCTGGGGACAGGAAGAAAAAAATGATGCCCATTGCCAAACGCCCGTTCTCTGCAGAAATGTCCTTGTAGTTTTCATCGCTACTCTCAGCTCTCTCTGGAGCGCTGGGCCAAAGATAACTGAACTGTCTATCCGCCGAGTCTTGTTTACTCAAAGCCATCATGGCAACATCTTTCATACCAGATAGTCTTTGGAATCAGTTCCGCCAAGTACCGCCATTGACATTCCGAAATATCCTCACTGGTGTCTCTGTGCTTGTAGGTTTCACACAAACTCCAAATTTGCTCATATATCCAACTTACAGCGGATTTCAGATCTTGCTCTATGTTTTCTGCAAGGTCGTCTACAACCTCTACCTAAGCCCTCTGGCTGGCTATCCGGGCCCGAAGCTCTGGGCCATCTCTCGCTTACCATGGAATCGGGCCAACATGAAGGGTCGTATCAGTTGGAAGATTCGCGAACTGCACGACAAATACGGCCCTGTTGTCCGCATTGCCCCTGATGAGCTGTCTTATACGACGTCGGGCGCGTGGAAGAAGATATACGGACAACGAAATCCTGAATTTGTCAAAGCCCTCGACGGTAGGGGCATCGCGCCCGCAAGCATAGGCGGTCAGCGTAGCTTGATGACGGAACATCAAGATAGACATCTGAGATTGAGGAGGGCTATAGATCCCGCTTTCAGCCAGAGAGCGCTGTAAGTTTGACCACGCTACATATGAATCGTCTGCGATGTACTGATGTTTCGAATCATGCTAGACGCGAACAAGAAAACTACTTCCAAGACCACTCGGACAATCTCGTCCAGAAGTTGAGGGAACGGTGTAAAGATGGACCTCTCGACATGACTACATGGTACAATCTTGTCGCATTCGACATCGTATCCGATCTGGCTTTCGGCGAGCCCTCGGGTTGTGTAAACAACCCTGATCAACCGTGGATACAAGCCATCCTCGCTCGTGCCAAAGCCATTGTATGGTTTCAGCTTGCTGTACAGTACGGGGCCATGGGTCTGCTCAACTGGTTGACGCCAAAATACGTCACCGAGTCAAGAAAGAAGCACATCGCAATGACCGAGGCCAAATTGAAGGCGCGGGTCGAAGCTAAGAATCCTGGCAAGGACTTCATGTAAGCCCGAACTAGTCTTTCTCGCCAGTACCGCAAGGTGTTCAACAGACTACTAACTCGATAATTCAACAGGTCATACATCCTCGAAAACGACGAGAAGCTTAACCATCTCGAACTGGTGATGCTCTCTTCGAATTTCATCGTGGCAGGTAGCGGTACATCGGCTGGAGGCATGTCTGGATTGACGTACTTGCTCCTGCGAAATCCAGATAAACTTGACAAGCTCAAGCAGGAAATACGCGGCCTCTTCAAGAACCGCGCGGATATGACCGTTCAGGCAGTGACCAGCTGCAAATATCTGCGCGCCTGCCTTAATGAGGGTATGCGTCTATATCCACCGACTCCGGGTTCACTGCCACGGTTCGTTCCCGGAAAGGGTGAGATGATTGAGGGTGGATGGGTCCCTGGTGGGTATGCCGTTGGCGTCAACCAGCTGGCGGCCGGGCACTCAGAGCGCAACTTCAAGCGCGCACGCGAGTTTCATCCCGAGCGCTGGCTTGACGAGCCAAACTCTGAGTTTAAAGATGATGACCGCTTCGCTGTTCAGCCGTTCTCGTATGGCCAGAGGGCTTGCATTGGACGATCTATGGCTTATGCCGAGATGTCACTCACAATGGCGAAGTTGGTGCGCTATTTCGACTGGGAGCTCGATGATCCAGAAAATGACTGGTGGAATAAGCAAGGTACCTACTTGGTGTGGGAGAAGTTGCCTCTGCTCGTCAAGCTGAAGCCAGTACCAAATTTGGAAGAATAACTGGAATAGTCCAATCACAATATTTCAACCCTTGTCCATCAACTCACTTATGATTATTGAGCCACAGAAGTGGATAGACCTACATATATGCATATGATTTAAACCTCGGCTACAATCTTATGTCAATGGCGAATTGTTGTGGATGTACCTACAACACAATCAGCATCCGAATGGCGTCCTGGATGAACAGACTAACTTGCCCCTTTGTGCTACTGTAGAGGCCCAGTAAGCAGGCTTCTAGCTCGCACACCAACAATTTGAGCGACCATGAGTCCCCTGTCTAGCGCCGTGCACGTGGGTCGAAGACGCTGCGTCAGAGAGAGTGGCCTGTTACCATATTTAAGCTGACAGTGACGCGCTACTCAGCCTGTCAAGGTACAATACTCAAGCTACCCGTGGACGCCGACACAACGACATCAGAAATGGAAGTCAAGATCCTAATTTTTGCAGCGGGTATTCTTCTCCTCATACAAATCACCAATACTTTCCTGATCAAACCTGTCCGAAATCTTCTCAAAAGCCGCCGTCTAGGATGTGGCCCTGTGCCCTTCGAGCTAACCCGATGGCCTCTGGGTATCGACATAGTACGCCGTGGTTTACGAGCCGATCGAGAGCAACGGACGCCCGACTTTGTGACCGCGCGCTTTGAAGCCATGGGCTGCTACACATGGGGGCTGTCACTGCTCGGTACATCTAATTTTATCACGGCTGAGCCGCGTAATGTGCAAGCACTACTCGCAACGCAGTTTGATGACTTCATCATGGGCACAGCGAGGAGGACAAATCTGAAGACGGCTCTTGGGCGGAGCATCTTTGCTGTGGACGGCAAGGCGTGGCATCGCGCCCGGGAGACGATGCGGCCGATTTTCAGTAGAGAAAACGTTTCTAGGCTCGAATTGCTAGAGGAACACGTACAGACTATGCTGGAGATAATCGAGACAAGAGAACAGGGACTGAAGATCGACAACGAGGGTAGAGCGTGGTCAGCGCCTGTGAGCTTGGCTACACTGTTGCCGCGTTTGACCATGGATTCGGCAACCGAGCTGTTCCTCGGACAGAGTACACATTCCCTCAAGGCTCTCCTCACCAAATCACAGCATGAAGACGGCCAGGGTCAGCACGATGGAGACAGCTTCGATCATGCCTTTGAGCGCATGCTGGCCATCTTAGGAATAAGAATGCGACTCCGAAGTCTATACTGGCTGTATGGAAACAAGGAGCTGAACAGGTGCATAAATACACTTCACGCCTTTGTCGACAGTGCCATCGATGCCGCAGATCAAGCGCGGCATCAAGGCTCCTCCCAACTCCGTTATGATTTTCTCGATTCCCTTCGAAAGCGTTGTTCCGACCGCGCCGAAGTACGTGAGCAAGTTCTAGGTCTTTTGGCTGCAGGCCGGGACACCACGGCTTCACTTACAGCCTGGGTCTTCTACTGCCTAGTACGACATCCATACGTATACAAGAAGCTCCGCCAAACTGTCCTTGAGACTTTTGGTCCCTATTCGACTCCCGTTGAAAAAAACATAACATTTGAAAAGCTCAAGGGCTGCGCATACCTGCAACACATCATGAGCGAGACGCTGCGGCTACATTCAGTTGTCCCGTTTAATTCGCGCTGCGCGGCGCGAGACACCACGCTTCCTGTCGGCGGTGGGCCGGATGGTACCATGCCTGTGTTCGTACCCAAGGGGACAGAGGTCAACTTCAGTACGCATGTGCTGCATCGACGGAAGGATCTGTGGGGCGAGGACGCCAATGAGTTTGTGCCAGAGCGGTGGGAAAAGAAGAGACCGGGAATGGCTTGGCAGTACATTCCCTTCAATGGTGGGCCTCGCATCTGTATCGGGCAGCAGTTTGCGCTCACAGAGACTGGATATGTACTGGTGCGAATGCTACAGCGATACGATATCATTGAGGGACTGGACATTGACATGGAGCGCGATTGGCATAATTTCACTGTTGTGTGCAGTCCCGGCAGTCCTTTGGCGAGAGATGCGGCAGTAAAGTGCCGGCTGAGGGTAGCTGTTGACTAGTCATTGCTGATAGATAGTTAGACTAGGGAGGCGTGCCCCTTGCAGGTCAATATATCACCCTGGCTCCATGCGTCTAGAAATGTTGTGTCTTGTATTTTTGTTAAGGTCTCCTAAGCCTTTGTTTGAATGAAGTTCGCTGATGCTGGAAGCACTGCACGCAATGTCGAGGATACGAGCGAGACCAGTACGACTTGACCAGCTTTTTGCAACACGTGGAGTTATGTCAGTCTCGTTATTGGTGTGCATTTCCAGCTACTTGGACTGTGGATCGGCCATTCAATACCTACTAGCTTGAGCATGAGCTTGGCGTCACGCCGTGCTTTTACCGATAGATAGCGTATGATAGAATATACGCATAGCTCTCACTGCTTCTTTTTGATCGATACCATCATCTTATCGATGACATGCTCCGATTCATGGCAACGGCTAATGGCGACCACCCCAACTACCTAAGCCGGGCCGAATACAGGGCTTGAGTGGAATACCACCGAGAGGCCTAACTGCCTTGGTGGGTAGACTCCGGAGTTGCAGATACGACATTTACAATTGTCAGGGCCCCTGTGGTGTCTCGCTATACCTTACCGTCACGCTCTAGAGACTGTAACAGGCCGAACAGATGGTTGCGCAAGCGTAGCTAGTGCGACTGGAACCGTCTCATCAGTGAACTGCCGTGTAGGGTGCAATACTCTGAACATCTTTGCCCTCTGCGAATTCGTCATCAGAAGTGCTGATGCTAGAGTCGCATTTTGAGCCAGAGGCTCTGAGTAGGTCCCTTGGCCACGTGTACATCTGCTTGCGTCAATTGGGTCGCAATACCTACGGAGGTAGACTTATCTTTAGCCGTTATCTGCCCTCATCCTACAATCATGAAGCCCGCTGTTTGAGTACTCCGTAGACGAGTCAAGGCGACCAACCCCACAGCCAAGACTACCAAGCTCAACGCCACCATGTGGTCTATTATAGCATCTCTCATCTTGATCAGTGTAGGTTGGCACCTCCCACAATTTTGGCAAGACTCCATGGTTCTAACTGACAATAGCCCATCTTGTACTTCATCATCCGCTCCATCTACTACATCTTCTTCCATCCGCTATCCGCCTTCCCAGGCCCAAAACTCTGGGCTATCTCGCGCATTCCTTGGAACTATGTCAACTTGAAAGGCGACCTGGCGTGGCGTATTCGGGACATGCATGTGTACTACAATAGCCCCGTGATTCGTGTCGCTCCCGATGAGCTATCGTATACCACTAGCACAGCCTGGAAGAAGATATATGGATCTGCTCCGCCGCGCGAGTTTCTCAAATGTCTTGACGGCCGTGGTATTGCCCCTGCGGTTGTCAATGGGCGCCGCAGCATCGCTACTGAGACGCCCGAGCGGCACGCCATTCTCCGTCGCGCCATCCAGCCCGCTTTCAGTGAGCGCGCCTTGCGCGATCAGGAAGACTTCTTCCGCGATCACACTAACAAACTCGTCACCCAGTTGCGGAGCGCAAAATACGGTACCGGCCAGCAGAATATAATACGCTGGTTCAGCCTGCTCAGTTTCGACATCGTAAGTGATCTAGCCTTCGGTGAGCCGGCCGGCTGTCTGGACCGCGCCGACCAACCCTGGCTAGACGTCATTGGTGCGCGTATCAAGACTATTGTCTGGCATCAGCTCGCTGCACACTATCACATTGAATGGATCCTGAGATGGACAGCACCCAAGGCGTCTATGGAGGCACGAAAGCGGCACCAAGCGTTGACCTTCCAGAAGTTACAGCGGCGCATCGACGAGGAGCGCAGCGGAAAACGTCAGGGAAAGAGGAGGGACTTTATGAGCTATATTCTTGGCAATGAGACCGAGAACCTGAGTAACATTGACTTGTTTGGTATGGCGAGTGCATTGATCGTTGCTGGCAGCAACACAGCTGCGTATACCATGAGTGCATTGGTCTTCTTCACTTGCCGAAACCCAGAGGTCCGTTCAAAAGTCAATACCGAGGTGCGAGGTAAATTCGCGAGCGAGGATCAGATCACAATGGTTGCTGCTGGAGAGCTACCCTACTTGAGGGCTTGCATCGATGAGACGTTGCGCATATCACCTCCCACACCATCAGCTTTGCCGCGCTGGGTTCCAGAGGGTGGAGAGGAGATAGATGGTAAATGGATACCGGGAGGGGTAAGTCTTCCTTTGTCGATTGGCACCATAGTGATCTTGCACTGACCAGTGCATCTACAAAGATGGCCGTTGGCGTGCACAACCTGGCAGCATGTCACGCTCCGTGGAACTGGCACCGACCGCTTGACTTTGTTCCAGAGAGGTGGCTACAGACGAAAGACGGAGACTTTGCCTGCGACGACCGGGGCGCATCTCGCCCCTTCTCGTACGGCAGACATGATTGTATTGGGCAGAAGTAAGCATGCCCAGTTTCCATCTCTTACCTCACTACGACTGACTTTCTGCCTTCTAGTATGGCAATGAATGAAATAAAACTTGCTCTGGCCAAGATATTTTGGAATTTCGACATCTCGCTCGACCCTAGCTGCGAAGATTGGTGGGTCACGCAGAAGTCGTACTTGATTTGGGAGAAGAAGCCACTCATGGTTACTTTGAAGTCAAGGCATTAGTGAAAATCTCATGTAACCAAAAATTAGCGTTTCTTGCATTGTCGTGCATTCTTATCTCGTGGTAAATCATCCTGGCGTCTGAGACACTGCTCCCAGTACGCAAGTCTCGACTGCGTGGTTCTACGTGATATGTCTTTGTGCTCAGAAAACTCGTACTTCCCTAGATACTTTGCTAAGGCCGGATAGTGATGGCGCGTGATGTCGTAGGCTTGGAGTCATCGGCGATCCTTCACGGTGCGTTTGCAAAAGCACCCTACTCGGCCCATTACACTTCGGACCGAGCATATTGAGGCCAAAAATGGGGTCGAACGGTAGCTCGTACTGATGGACATGGGCTACCTTCGGCATTTGAACCCGAGCCCAGATAACAGTTAGCAAAATGCCACTCCTTTAACCACGTGGACCACGTGGACCACGTGGTCGAGGCTCTGGCAGATGCGAGCGAAGAGATGTCTATCATGGCTCACAATACACAGCAGCAACGCGGTGATTGCGTTACTGTCAAGTTTGGAGATGGCCGAAGAAGCCTATAGTCTGGTCTTCCTACCATCCACATTCGCTCGTTGGCCTTTTTTTACGTGACTAAAGCCGATATCCGTCTGAACCATGGCGACGTCAACCTCTATCGCCGACCGCCCCAAGCGAGAGTTGAAGGTACTTTCGCTAGGAATGACACGTACCGGTGAGTTCTTCCAGATCCTGGGTGCCTGCTATGATGTACAGCCGCTGCAAGAGGCTGACCAAAGCGGACGCACAACAACAGGATCGGCTTCAATAACTCAAGGTCTCGAGATCTTGGGATATCAAGGCGTGCACCATGGCATCAAAGGTCTCAGCTCACCGCTCGAGTGGGAGCTCTTCAGCAAAGCCTGCGACGCCTTCTTCCCTGTACTCCCAACCTATACGGGCGAGCCCTTCACACGCGCCGACTTCGACGCCCTCTTCGGGCCTTACGAGGCCGTCACTGATATGGGTTCCTTCTTTGCCATGCAATTGATCGAGGCATACCCCGAGGCGAAGGTCATCCTGGTGGAGCGTGATGTCGACGAGTGGTACGAGAGCATGGAGGAGGCCATCTTTAGCACAACGTGGGGACTGCGCGCAGATGTCGTGATCAACGTGCTGGGACCGCTGTACGGGCTCAACGGCGGCAAGACGATTCGCAAAATTATGCTGGGCTATTACGGCGTGCGGAATGTGAGCGAGATGCGGCGGGTTGCTAAGGATCGGTATAGGCAGCATTATGCCGAAATTCGGGCTGCAGTGCCAGAGGAGCGCTTGCTCAACTTTCGCTTGGAGGATGGATGGAAGCCGTTATGTGAATTTCTGGGCAAAGCGGTGCCGGAAGTGTCGTTCCCCGTGAAGAACAAGAGAGGGGAGCACCTGCAGCGAGTGAGGCAGAAGCAGAACATGTTCTTCAAGCATGTTGCAGGAAGCTTTGTCAGGAAAGCGATGCCGTACGCCCTGGGTACTGGAATCGTGGGCTTAGCTATATGGAGCAGTAGATCGCGCGCGCAATGGGCTGCTATGTTGGCTGTGCTCAGAAAGACGTTGGCGAAGAGCTGGTGACAGATTCCGTTGATCGTGCTGCCGGCTTCCAGATCTTATCGATATCAGGTGGCGAATGCGGGTACCTAGGTAGGCCTTGGCCTCAACCTTGGCCTCAACCTTGGCTTTAAGCTTGGCTAGAAACTTTGTTTCCAACTACCATCGAGCCCTCGAAAATCTAATCTTATCTGTGTTGTTTTGCGAGCGAGCGGTTGAGCGAAACTCCGATCTCGCTGGACATGTATTGCTGTTTAATCAGTACTGTTGCCTTGGAAGGAAGAAAACGTCTTGTCCACTCTGCGGTTTTTCAATATTCACGACAATTTCTCCACGGAACTTGCAAAGATTTAACGATTGACACAGATACATAGCTCTCTCATTCTGGTATCTGTTGCTACCATATCCGCAATATCCCTTTCGTGCTGTTGTATGCACGGCCATTTGACAGTGCTTACTCAGCTTTAGCCTTTGGCCAGCCCCCATAGAGACCTGCCGAGATCTCATCAACACTAGCCTCTCTCCTACGAATCCTGATTAGATACCTTGAAAATCTTTTCGGGTAGTTCTCTGCTACTTACTTAGCATCCGGAACGGACCTCGGCCATTCTGTGTAGAGGCCTGCCGAAATCTCATCGACACTGGGATCTCTCCTACAATTTCTGATTAGATCATTTTGTAAACCTTGCAGAGAGGTTCTATGGCCCCTACTTGGCTTCGGGGACAGATCTTGGCCATTCTGTGTAGAGGCCAGCCGAGATCTCATCAACACTAGCTTCTCTCCTACAGCTCATATTTAGAAAGGGACTTTGCGGAGTGATTCTATGATCCTTACTTGGCTTCAGGCACAGATCTTGGCCATTCCGTGTAGAGGCCAGCCGAGATTTCGTCGACGCTAGCCTCTTTCCTAGAATTCCTGATCAGAGAGAAACTCTACAGAGCAGTTTCATAGTCCCTACTTAGCGAGATCGGCTGTTGGGTAGGCAGCCACAACCGCAACGGAGGTAAGTGCGAGAAGAATCTGAATTGACTTCATCTTGGTATGGATAACGTAAATAGATCACAAGGGAGGATGGATGTTTAGAGTTGAATTGGTGACTCTTATTTGGTGAGTTTGCTAACACTGAAGACAATGCTCATTCACTTTATATATCTTCCTGCTTCACATCCAGGCAAAGTCTCCGTTGCATCCTGATAAAGTCTCCGTTCCTACCCTACCCATCTCCTTGGTTGTTCGGCTCACCTTCTTCCCTGTTGCTCCGCTCACCCTTTTCTCCGTTGTTCCGTTCACTTTCTTCTGTCTTGCTAAGCTCACCTTCTTTTCTAGGTAGATTGTCTGTCGCTCCTTTCCCTTTCTTCTCTAGATTGAGTACATGTTCGTGTGTTCACCTTCTTCTCTAGGCAAAGTTTGTCGTGTTGTATTCACGTCAGCACAAGACCCATGTGTATGGAATGGTCATGCGCAACACTGCATGAACGGCATACATTCTATGAGTTATTTTCCCCAGCTTTTCGAAACACTAATCCATTGATAGCGGAAAACTATTCACTGCCTGAGTAGATCATCTAGGTTTTTCTCTGTTGCTATGTCCACTTTTCGATTCTCCACGCCATTGACGTGCATAGATGGGACAACAGAGAGCATCGACTTGCGATAACAGGATTCTAATTGACTCTCAAAAAGATCATTTGATTTGCTGAAAAGCCCTATCAGAATTTTCCTAATCAACTTCTTGACTCGCAATGTCATGTGTGCACGCGGCAAAAGTTTAGTTCTGTAATATTGTTAACAGATCTCGGAATAACTACCAAAACTTCTACTGCAGAGTGATAGTGAACGGCTCGCGCTACTTTGTCGCGACTCGTATTGTCTCATGCACCTTCTTGTCTCGGCAAACTCTTATCAACTCAAGCAATATTGAACTCTAGCACCATACATCGGCCCGATACAGATACACGTCACATCGGATAGCGATTCCGTCAATCTCGTCTCGAGTATATCTAACGGCTAACTTACGGCCTAATTGTTAGTCTGATGATCGGTAATTCTCCGCAGTAGCGCGGCCGCATCCAGCTCCCAAACGATAACAAACAACTACAGCAACTCCATCACTACTGTCACCTCTTTGGAGACTTTGGAGTAGTTCCAACATCCATATTGCAAACATAGTTATCTAACTGAGTCTTGTTATTATCCATTTAGCATCAGGTTTCTCCGTACTCCTGCTTTCAACATGGGACTCACTGCGATACCGCGACCTTCAGAGGATCATGACGAAAAGGACGATATTGAGTCCTGCAATAGCCGAGACAGTTTGTTGCAAGACTCAACAGAGCTCGGGTCGGTTTCAAAATCGAATACAGCGATCAAGTTTGCACATCACTGGCAATCAACATCGGTTGCGATAGGTCTTTGTGCGAGCAATCTCGTGCTTCTTGTCATCACTCTCATCTTGGGTGCCAGACTTTACTCTGTCGATGACTGCAAAGATCCGACATTGAGTGTATGGTGTAAGTTTTATATACTCGCTGCTCAAGTTAGGCTGCTGAGACTGTCGCAGCGCCTGCCAACGATGCAGTCGAATATCACGAGGAGCATTTCGTCGCCGCTCTAGCCAACGGCACGGAGTACATGGGGTTTCCAGATGATGAAATTGACAAGCGTTGGTCTGATCTGTACGACTGTAAGTTGAGCAGCAGTTACAGGCAATCTATGGCTACTAATAAACCTCAGTTGGAATATCTGTGATCTCGGAAGAGGACGCAAAAAAGCTTTCTCATCCGACGATACCTATCCCAGGAACCAAGGACTACCTAGTTGAGCTAGACGTGTGGCATTCGCTTCACTGCCTTAACGACTTGAGGAAGCTCCTTTATCCAGAGCGATTCCAGATGCTAGAAAGGCTAAAAACAGAGAATGGTACCATTGATCGCAATTCATTTGCTTTTCGTCACTGGGGTAAGCTTTGTCCTCCTTTCCCTATCCAAGACCCAGTCGCTTACGGCCCTATAGATCATTGCGTTGACTCCCTCCGCCAAACTCTAATGTGTCAATCGGATGTTGCACCTGTATCGTTTCACGTCAATATTCCATTCAATCGTGGCATATTTCCACGATTAGCAACAACCCATACCTGCCGCAACTTTACCAAAGTTCAAGAGTGGGCAAAGAAACATGAAGCGCCAGAGTTTGAGTTTATGATTTCAGACCAAGCAAAGCTACAGGAAATCATTGACGAGTCTGGCTTCGATCACTCTCCGGAAGAGAACATGGAAGGACTATACATGATGTTTCCAGGAAACAGATACTTCAAATATTGGCGAGATCATCCTTTAGAGGAGGAGCACAAGGCTACTGGGTCTACGTAGAGTTCTCTTGAGTGTGCAACTTGAATTTTTTTTTATCACTGTTTAATCGCGGGAATTTCACTTTTCATTGCACTTTTGTCGTCCTTAGAATGCTCTTCTTTTTCAGCTGCAGCAAAATCTATACGAATGTGGACTATGGAATACCTGACTTCAAAAGCTCGCGACAGTTATTTTTCGGCTGCCTCTGGTGCGCACAAAAACCTCTTTGACTCCCGATGTAGAGGGAAAGCGGAAATGCTTTGACACCTCAAAGATACGGGGAACAAATCAATCACCATAAGTAACACGGTACATTTGACCTCGGAAAGCTTTCCTTGCCTACAAAGGCCCTACTCAGGTAACCCCGAACTGCCATGCTAATCATGAATTACCCCGGAAAGCATATCAGACCACCGTGATTATTACTTCGTGTTACTACGAGCCTAAGCCTATTTAGGCAGTTCTCAAGTGCTATCTAGAACGCTAATGTACGCTGCAGCAGATGCTATCGATGTTGGAGACGATAGAAATTCCGCAGTTCCGCCTTGATCCGCCTATACAGAAGTAGCAATACTATACCCAGGTATTCGTTGCTGTAAGCCAGACTCGTCCCTCCCAATTCACTTGTCACACAACCCCGCTTCTACTAATGGCAAAATGCTATCTCAACATTTACCAGGCTTCGTGAGACGAGAGTATACGTACGAATATGTCGACAAGAGTGCTCCAAGGCAAGGGTTTCTGCAGAAGTTGGCAAGTACAATGGTAGCAAACCCACTGCCATGTCTCTGCGTCAACATTGGCTTGTTTGTATTCTCATTGCTCACGCTCACAACTTCGACTTTCCAACATTTTCCTCGCATATCCGAAGACACTGCGAGTCTCATGAAGCAATGTTCAGGCCCTTGTAAGCACCAAAGGTCTATGTATGGGGCATGGGAAGCCGTGGCTAACGATTCTAGCGCCAATATTTGACCGTCTCGACATCGGCATGGTTACTAAGAAGATGAACGCCACCCTACTGCCCTCACCGACGGACGAGATTTTCAGAAACGAACCCGGTCCAGAAGTCGATGCAGCGTGGCGGAGAATCTCCGACGAGCGACCCATTGCCATCTCGCGCGAAGAGGTCATGGCACTGGACAAAGACCCCGACAAATCCGTCCGATATCCGGATAGCTTTGGGCTGGGCGAGGCCTACGCCGCTCGCATAGACGTGTTCCACCAAATCCACTGTCTGGACGCGCTTCGACGAGAAGCATACTTTGACCACTACTACGGCGACAAATACTCAGACTTCAACTCGACGTCGAAGCTTCACAAGACACACCTGTCGCACTGCGTTTACTATTTGCTGCAGAATATCATGTGTCAGGCAACCGTGGACGTCTACACGCACGTATGGACAGACACTGTACTTAACCCTTTCCCCGACTTCCGGATAAACCACCAGTGCAAGAACTTTGATGCTATTTTGGACTGGCAGGATCATAATAGCATTGGTCTGCACGAGTTCTACAAGCTGAGAAGACCGAAAAGCTATGGCCCGGCAATGGAGATGTCGTCAGAGTTTAAAGATGTATGGAGGGAGGCTGACTTTTTCGATCCCAAAGCCGACCAGGCACATGGACATGGAGATCATATCGGATAAGTCTTCTTGAATGTGGGGGTGTTTCAGTTCTTGTCCGACGCCTGGGTTGGCATGTAGTGCAAAGGAAGTGAAGTTGATGACTATTGTTTCCATTTCCAAGACATGAGCATCGTGAACAAACTAGTTTTTTCTATGAATAATGATGACACGCTACTTTTCAATGAGTAGTGCAGTATAAATTTTAGAAAAATAGCATTTGTGTAGTGTGCTCAAGCGCAGTTCACGCCCTTCATCAACGACATCGAGCTTGCCGTGCCAACAGCGTCTTGCGCACTCACTAGGATTAGCATTTTTCAAGCACAGCTCCATCTTCTTCCTCAAGCCCATGGCCTCAGCCAAAAGGTCTCAATGAAAAAGCATCGCGTCAGCTTCAGATGGTGCGGATAGAAGCGACACTGTGCCAATGGATATGAGCAAGCTCAGTGACCCACTAGCTGGATTCAAAAATGAGAGTAATCGAAATACCACCGTAGTGGAGTTTTAGCGATTAAACTGCCGTCGCTGTTAGAAGAGAATGCATAGGAGTAGAGGAAAGCGTACCTAAAAAGAACAGATACTACACTTGATCTAAGCCAAAAGGCAAAGAGAGCTAAGGAACAGAAGAGAGGGCGGGGGGCAGCACTCTTTATATACCCAGTGGGAGGCGCTAGTGGAGTGGATCCGGAGGCCAAAGCGCTAGTGGAAGGGCGTGGAATCGCAGGTGACGTAGAATTGGAAAGATTTTTGGTGGTTCAAAGGGACGTGCGGGCGTGCGGGCGTAGCGGTGAGGGTGAGTGAGAGTGGAAGTGAGCGCGGACGCTGGGCACGTGCGAGCGATCTCCACTACGGGTGCTCCGAGTGAAATGTTTAGCGAAATGATTTGGTAATGTTGATAGGAGAAATTATACGTGGGTTGCATTACGCTTCAAGGTGTATCATGGTGCTGTATCTGTAGTCTCGTCCTGTTCGTAGTCACTGAGAAGAACAGCAAACTCTCATGGACTAATCGCGACCACGTCTATCGCAGAACTGTACCCATATTCTCACCCTTCGATTGACTCCGCGCCCGAGACATGTGCATTATTACTTACCCTATCCACAATCTTGGCAAGGGGACATCTAGGCAGCCACGGCAGCCCTCATCCGTCTACTCATTATTCAAGTCGCCCAGAGAATCTAGACCCGACATAAAAAAATCTCGATTCCAGCCATCCTGCCCCTCTTTTGCATAGTTGAATCTCTCGTAATATGTGCAAAGCATGGCTATCCACTACACTTGACTCACCTCGCACGCATAACATCTTTATCCAACACTTCCCAGATGAGCAGGTTGGCGTTTCCGGGCTATGCCAAGGACATATGGGTAGAGTACCGTGGTACAGTTGATTACAGTCAGAGCTACGCGGAACATGTCCATTGACTCAGTCTTTAGGATCTGGGCTTTCTGTCTTTGTGATTGTATGCGGCAAGTTCAGTAAAGGGTACGGTGACGCGATGATGTCAACACCGGACCAAGCTACCAAGAATATGCACGTCGACTCAGGAGGGGTATTGGACTTGATGTGCTGAGGAAACATGGAGTTGGACCAAGTAGCCTTTTGCAATACAAATGTAGACCAAGAAGCAGTTTAGCTACAACAACTGCTCCCTTATACTTGTGTATCCTTCGCATTCCTTTCTCTCCACTCTCCTGCCACATCCGCATACTGACACCACTCGACCACTCCCTCCTCTTCCAAGCCCTTCAACCACTTAATCACCCTCTCAAGCATGCCCACCACATGCGCCATGCCACTCGTATCCGGATGCAACACCAACGGAAAAACACACATGTCGTCCTCGGCCAAGCCCTCATCTTCCACCTCACTCCTCAGCCACTCCAGTTTGTCCTTCCACATATTCTCCACGACGCGTACGTCGACGTAGCCCTGGGAATTGGGCGTATGTGGCCAGAACTGCAGGGGCGTCATGTCCTCGGCGTACCAGTTTGCCGGGATCTCAACGAGCGACTTGGAGGTAGGCGGGTTAGGCTGTGGCAAGGGTGTCATCCAGTCTTTTGCGGGCGTGTCGGCGGTGTATGTGGGTGGGTTTATGGGGGGCAGGTTGGGTAGAAAGTAGGGTTTACTATCGTGATGTGAGAGACTGGAATCATACAGGAACGAGTATCCCTCGAGTAGCTCGACGGTGCTTTCTCTGAGCTGGTACAGCGGCGCGCGGTATCCCAGCGGCCTCTTGCCAAGTAGCTCTTGGTACAGACTGATGCAGTGTTCGAGGACTTCGCGCTCCTGCAGCGGGGTGAGTTGCGGGGCGCCTTCGTGACAGTAGCCGTGGAGACCGATTTCCGCACCGCTTTCTTTGATGGCGGTGAATTCTTTGGGGAAGGATTCGGCGCTGTGCATGGGGACGAACCATGTTACTTTGTCGGCGATGTTGTGTTTGGCGAAGAGCTTGAGGAGCCGGGGCACACCGACGTAGGCGCTGAAGAAGCCGGAACTGTAGTCTGCGAGGTTGTTGTCCGGATGTTGGCCGGTGCCTAGCCAGCCGGATACAGCGTCGAAGTCGACGGAGAGAAGGATCTTGATCCTGGGCTTTGGCTGCTTTGGTTTAGAGATGGGCTGAGAGGTGGTGATGGATGTGATGGTGGGTATGGCCACTGTTGACGGGCTCTTGCTCGCTATGGAAACTCCTTCTGTCATTGTGCCGAAGATTTCACCAGCGTGGTTTGTAGTCAGTTTCTCGGATTCTGCAACGGTACGTTGCGTCTTGCGAACCTCGTCTCCAGACCAGATAATTCGGCCCTCCATGCCGCCATCGACAGAGATGCACTGTCCTGAGATGTGGCCTGCTGCTCGATGGCTTGCCAGGAATGCCGCCGCTCTTGCCACATCTGTGGGCTGTGCAATCTTCCGCAATGGGACACTGCATGAGTTAGTTGAAGTCTCTCAACATGACACTTTCGGAAGTAAAAGGTTACGTACGTAGCTTCAGCTTCCCTCCACATCTCCTCAGGATCGTTCAGCCTCCCCTCGATCAACTTGGTATCCACCCATCCAGGCGCCACGGCATTGATCCTCGCATACTTGTTCAATCTCACAATCTCATTCTTCACCGTCTTCACAAGCCCATATTGCAGTCCCGCCTTTCCACTCGCATACTCAACATGTCCCGCCTGTCCAAAAACCCCACACTCAGACCCTGTCACCACAACACTCACATTCCGCACCTCTTCACCAGTCGCCAGTTGCGCTGTTTCAATAGACTTGAGAAAGTGTTTGATAGTCAGAAACGTGCCCCGAACGTTGACAGCGTACGTGCGGTCCCATAAGGAGCTGGGCATGTCCCAGATAGGATGGCTAGAGGATTCATCTGTGATGCCAGCATTGGCGCAGAGTATGTTTATGGGTTGGGAGAAATGGGCTATGGCCTGGGAGATTGAGTCTTGGATGGAGGATTCGGAGCTGATGTCGCCTTGTATGCAGTGGAGGCTGGGATTCGTCGATGCCAGAGAGTTTGGGCGAAGATCATGAGCGGTGACATTACAGCCTTGCGCTGTTTACGTGTTAGTAGAGTTGATGAGTTGCAGCTGGCCCAGCGTTCAAGCCGAATGGCACCGTCAGGCCGAGCAAATGCTTGTCGTAAGAACACCCATGTCGTCCTACGCAAAAAAGGTCTCTATGAACCAGAAAGATCAAGCGTCCAACCCATACATATCCCATTGTAAAGAAATCATCAGCATACCTAGAAACTCGTCCACAATCGCGCTCCCAATACCCCCCGCAGCACCCGTAACAAACACATGCAGGCCCTCGAGTTCCAGGAACGACATTGTACCTTACACACTCACGCACAACTACTCTGTCCTTTCTGGAAGAACAACACACAGTACCTGAGCTACCAAGACCGAAAAATCCATCAACTTCGCTTCACGCCCCGCATACCGGTACGTAATTGTCTCCCCAGCGCCGACACGACGATAAGCCAGCCTTACGTCATCAAATCTTTGCAGCTTCCCAACCAAGGCCAATCGTGCATGACTATCTCCGCGCCAATGTGATACGAAATTCGCGACATGCAATTGCGCAACGCAGAGAAGAGAGAGAGAGAGTACAGCTACACCATACAACGGACGAGGTGTGAGCGGCAGAGATGGATTTTTCTTTTGACCAACCGGTACCACCCCCGCATGATTGCCACGGAACCCAGAAACACGCAAAGAAACGAGTGATTACTCCAACTACCGTTTACAAAAAAAACATCACAACGCCCATCATCCAACGAAAGGCAAATCCCAATTTTTCCGTCTGCATCAAACCGTGTACCGGTACCTACACCAACTGACTCTATCGTCATCATCCCGCCTTGGGGGGCCGCCGTAGGCCATAACCTTGCAGGGCCGGCCGACGTGCTCGCCTACGCCCCCCTCTAGGCCCCGGCCGGGTTTACGTACCGCTACCGCGCCCACCCTTCCCTTTTGCTCTCCCCAACCCACACAACCGCCGACGGACTGTCAAACTACCCAAGAGGGCAAGTTTGGGAAGAAAAGCATTGATTCCCCTGCGCCGAAGGGCACGCTGCTGGGGCACTGGTGACCAATCGTCTGCGTAGGTGTGGCTTGGCGCATGAACTTGTGCGGCTTTGTTGGTGTACTGCTGAGGGGCGCAGAGGGGCGGCCAATCGGGTTAGAGGAGGGTGCGGGAAGGGCATGCGAAGGATATGTATGGCGAGATGGGTGATGCGTATGTGGAGAGCAAGTGAGAGAAAGAAAGGTATATACGATTGTTTCTTTTACAACTTGAATGATGCTAGGTATTGGCGATGTGGCATCATACTAGCAGACACACGAGGTCAAGCTTAAATCATGGTTTGGCATTGGTTTTCTGCAGACCATGTTCATTCTCAAAACAATACACCGTTACAAACTAGCCTTTCCGTTCACCATTGCCGTGCGAGCACCAGTTGGTATCATATAACGCCTTGGCTCATGCGAATTACAGAGTGATATCTTCCGAGCGGTAGTGATCCGCTACAATACGGTAGAGATACGAAGGTGCATGTCCGCCACTGGAAAAAATTAGTCAATTAACCTATTTATCTAATCACGCAGCGTCAGAGATACAACTTACAGATTGGTAATGTAAAGATCGACGAGATCAGCAGGAACGTAGTCGAATAGCGGATTCACAACATCAACCTTATCCACAAACTCGCCGTCGTCGTACGGTACGACACTTCCGGCGTCGCCGTACTCGATCAGCTCGTCAATGTCGAATGGGTAGACGGGGCTGAGCTTGTAGACGCCACTGAGAACCACAACGGGCGTCTGGTGCTCCTTTGCGGCTTGTGCAATCATGTGCGCTCCAGCTGCTGCAACGAGGCCGCCGTTTGCCAGCACCGTGTGTGTTGCCAGTATGACCTTGTTGACGCGCGACATGATAGCAAAGACGTGTGAGTCTGGGATGACGTAGACTTGGATACCCGCATCGGTGAGCGGCTTCCACTTGTCATCCTCCTCATCGTCATCTGGGTTCGCCTCTCGCTTCTTGCCGGTAAGCAAAATTCCATGCGTGGCAGTGTGGTCGTGAGGAAATGTCTCGGCATGGACCACGGTAAACTTTCGTTTCCGTGCCGCGAACAGGAGGAACTTTTGGACCGTGGTGGATGCAGTATGCGTAAGGATGATTTCGTTGGCGTGGATATGTTCAAGCGCGACTTCGGCAATCTGCTTGTCGGATGTCTCTAGCTCGTCTTGCAGCTCTCTTATGCCTTCCATAACTTCGGCCTTGAGATCGAGATTCTGGTTCCTGTTGATGTCGGCCAAGCGCTCCAGGTTGAGTGCGGTGAGGGTGCTCTTGCCGGTTGGTGACGCCTGCCCTGTCGGTGTGCTTGTGGCCGAGGGTGTATCTGCTGGCTGAGAGAAGAGGCCGAAGAGTGAGTGTACGAGAGGAGCCGAGGAAGTAGGCGCATACGAAGTGTGTGAAGTAAGTAATGGAGGCCGTCTCGAGGGTTCGCTGACGTCGGACGCGTTGTCTGTGAGGGGGCCGGTATGCATTGGCTCGGCGACGGCATGTCTGAGAGGACTAAAGGTGGATATGCTCGAGTTGAGGGCGGGCCTGTGAAGCGAATCATGGTGGGCATGTGGTGTGCTGTGGCCTCGCTCGCTCCCGTTGGGTGTACCGTCTGCATGCTCCTCGACCACCTCGCGCACCAGTGCAAGTACACGTCGTACAATGTTGCCTACTACGACTTCTCGCGGTTGCGCCGACGTCAGCCGCCGGCCTACCTGTTTTATGCGCTCAATGAGCTTTGCTGCATCTCTTCCCTTGAACTCGCCCACTACGCGTAGTAGCAAGGCTGTTGTCGCAATAGCACATGGCCTCGAATTCCGTATTTGTCGTCGCTTGAGGAGCCTTGCACATACAGGTCAGACAGGTCAGACACTGATGGGGAGAGTATTGCAAATAGCTATCTTACGAAATGAAGTGCTCGACCGAGGCGTCTACCGGCGTGCTCTTCAGCGACTTGAGGTACGTGGACAGGCCGGGCGCCTGTATCGTCGCGCGCTGCATGGTAACTTTGTCGCAAAGTCGTCGTGAGATTCTTCAAGATTTCGACTGGTATACCAGGAATGTGGGGTGGTGGGGTTCTTCTGCGATGACTCTCCTGGTGCAGATGGAATTGTAGATTGTGACAGCAGACAGTCTAGTGGGCTACTTTGTGAAGACGAAGCACTGCGGGCACTCGTATACGGCGTATTCACGTCAAGTGTGTGGGTGGGTGAAATATTGCTCGTTGCTTGTTCATGCCAATGTAAAGACCGGCAGACTATGAGTCGTCGCCAAAGGCCAAATTGAGCTTTCGGTGTTCCGATTGGGCACGGCTGCTCCAGTTGTTCGTCATTGGCATCATCCCCAACCTTCTGCTCAGCCATCGCCAGACATCGCCGCCCACGCCTCGGCTTATTGCTGTTTGCGCAGATAGTCAAAGAACCCCTTTGCCGTATACGTAGCCCCGTGTCCTCTTGCAATCGCTGCCTGACGTCGGCCGAATTGCTGTCAGCCAAAACGCAGACAGCCGGCCAGCCGCGCCCCCCCAGGTTAAACACCAGACGCTACCCCACAGTCCTTGCTATCGTCATTTTCGAACCTCGATCCTCGCATTCGACACAGCCTGACGATGCGAATGCAGTAGCTGCACAGAACGAAACGCGCATCATGGGCGCCGACAGGAGTGACGGCGCCGGCTCCTCGACCACCAAAGCCGTCGCATCCGGCTACGACGAAAAGACACCGCTGCTCGAGCAACCCCAGCAAGGTCCGTACGAAGATATCCTACGCCGGAGAAGATGGCTGTATCCCCGGCGCATCTCTGATGGCATTGTGGCCGTTGTGGGCATGTTGGCAAGCCCCTTTATTTCCACCGGTCAGCGCCTGGCTGCCTGCTTCTATTACGACGAGGATGGCAGCTTTTCCTTTTTAGCACCCATGTATCACATGTCGCGGACCTTCACCCGCGGCCGGCGGAAGAAGGTTGGTGCCTACCCATCGCGAGCCTCGGAGAAGAGTGAAAAGGGAATGCGCAAGAGACGCAGCTCGAGTGTGACGCAGCCACAGACGCATCAACACTCACGGCGCTCGCTATCCATCGCATCCACATCCACTGCAATGACGTCGGATTCCGAGAGCGAGCGAGCTTCCATGCGCGACTACGACATGGACAGCCCTGCGCGGAACACGCGCTCAAAGTCAAGCGTGCCGTCGCGGGCAGACGAGATAGCTCCAGCAAAGAGGTCCATTCGCATCACACTACACCACAACGAAGACGCACTGAGGCAGCGCAAGGCAGCGAAGAAGGCCCAGTCGTCCAAGAGTAATACCCTCTCACCCCAGGCCGCAGCTTCCTTGAAGTCCCCCACTGGTGGTCCGGCAACCGCGTCCTCGAAACAAATGACAAAATTCCCACGAGCGCCCCAACCCCCGCGCCCGTTGGTACCGCGCCGCCAGCCGTCGTATTCCGCAAAAGGCACGTCTGCCGTCGGGCCACACCAGAAAACACTAATCATCGATCTCGATGAGACATTGATCCACAGCATAGTCAATGGCGGTCGCTTCCAGACTGGCCACATGGTAGAGGTAAAGCTGCAAGCATCCGTCGGCGCGGGTGGGCAGGTCATCGGACCCCAGGTCCCACTCTTGTACTATGTTCATAAGAGGCCGTACTGTGATGACTTTTTGAAGAAGGTGAGGAGCCCAGCTGAGTCTCCCCCGCCAGCATGTTACTAATGTCGCAACCAGGTCAGTAAGTGGTACAACTTGATCATATTCACCGCTTCGGTCCAGGAGTATGCCGACCCTGTCATCGACTGGCTGGAGGTGGAGCGCAAGTACTTCGCGGGACGATACTACAGGCAGCACTGCACTGTTCGCAACGGGGCTTACATCAAGGACCTCGCCCAGGTCGAGCCCGATCTCAGCAAGGTCATGATTCTTGATAACAGCCCCTTGAGCTACGGCTTCCATCCAGGTGAGACTACCTCAGCCCACACACGCCGACGGCTGCGACATGCTGACCCCAACACCAGACAACGCCATTCCCATCGAAGGCTGGATCAGCGACCCAACAGATCATGATTTGCTGCACCTCATCCCGCTGCTGGAAGGCCTGCAATATGTCACCGACGTACGCGCATTACTTGCGCTTCGGTCCGGCATGCCTGCATCCGCGTAATTCAGCTAGCCACGTTTTTAGTGGCATTCTCTTTAGTACCCGCCTTCTAATACTCTTTGTACTATAGATCCGTTGACTACGCCGAGCAGTTGGCTATGTAGCTTGTTGAGGAGATACCCAAGATGTTACTCGTTCATGTTCGTGCACCTCGCTTCAGCTCGGATAACGCCTCTTTGGGGTTTCTTTTACTCAACATGGGCGGGCTGGCTTTTACCCACAAGTCGGCTCACGGTGGCAATGCACCAAGTTGCGACATATCGCAGGGACCTGTCGTCAGGTCCACGTTCTGCGCACGGCCCCCCACGCCCATCAATTCCTCTGTGTCCGCCGCATGACATTGGTGCCTGCACACACTCACTTGCCATGCTCTTACACATCCCGCTTATCTACCCTAGCCCTTGAGCCCCACGGCGCCCGTTACTTCTCCCCGTGGCTGCATGCTGCGCAGTAATTGCTGTCTTTTTGGTCCCAGACAAATGAGCCTGCCAAATGTTAATTACACCTACCAACCGCTGCCCCTGTACTTCGCCTACATACAATGTTACTGTCACTTTGAATCGTCAGATTTTTACTTCAACTACTTCGAGCCAATGCATTCGCTATCCAGAAAACTACTGCGCTTGAGTCCGGATACATCGAAAAAATGTCGTCACAGACTCAAACCATTGACATAACAATGGACGAGCCGACGTTAGTCTGACGATAATTCTCCGATCAAAACTAACCTCATCATAGCCTACAACACCCACTCTTTGATGAAGCGATAGACGCTATACACAATACGATACTGCAAGAGCATCGCCATGATTTTCACCCAAACGCTACTGCATCGCTTTTGTTGGATGAACTACATCGTTTGTCGGCTGGTACTGTTTTGGGTGATCGAAATATAGTCGTATCCAGCCGCAAGTTTGCACTATTCATCCGCGCCTTTGCGCCGTATTTCGACGTCCTCAGCACATGCATACAACTTCGTTCGGAATGGGTTGGTGGTTTTTGGGGCGTGATCCGTTTGATCTTCAAGGTAGAGCATTGTAAGCCAGCTAGGCTGCACGCATCCGTCTAACTATCGATGCAGATCAGCAGCGACTACACTGTTCTTCTTGAGAAAATCGCCGATACATTTGAGGCTATTGCGCAAATTGTACCACCCTATCAGCAGATATACGAGATTTGCAAGCGCAATATAGCTGACCCAGATGTCGATGCTGACGGTCTTTACCTGGCAGCACTGATGTCTTATATGTACGCGGATCTTGTACATTGGTGCCTGGAGCTGTATCAGATTTTCTGTCGAGGAGTCCGAGGTACGTTGTTGGTTTTGTATCGCTAACTACTATGCTGTCAAACTCTACAAGAATGATTTGGCTAATCTTATGCAGGCCCGGGAACGCATTATCTGACACTACCAACGCTATGGCGGCCACTCGACTCACGGCTCGTGCGTCTGGACGCCTGTATCAGTCAGCACAGGAGATGGCTGCAGAAGGAAACAGAGAACCACGTCCAACAGTATACAGATGTTTCACTACATCGCAAGGATTACCTCGATTTTCTTCACCGCCAAATTGAGTCCAAGGCCAACGGACATGCAGATCAGGAAGATCAACGAGTCGCAAAACGGTTGCGAAGAGTAACAAAAGTACAGAGTTGGCTATCTGGCTCGGGGATAGGTAATACATGTGACAAGGGCCAACAGCAATATCATCACACAGACTCAACCGCTTGGTTTCTACACACAGGCGCATATTTGAAGTGGAGAAATATGCCCTTTGATATCATCGAAGCGAACGACTCCGATGCTCTAGTGGGAAACTGGCAGCACCGAGTCCTGTTTGTACAGGGTAAGTCTGTGGTTGTGCATGGCTCTAGAACCCCGACGTACTGACGAATGACTAGCAAAAGCTGGTTTCGGCAAGACTACGATCTCACATTCGGTGGTCGAAAATCTCGTTGCAGAAGCGGACGACCCTGATCTTTGTGATGGGCCACCAGCTACCGCTTCCTTCCATTTCAGTCGTCTCAGTTCTGATTGTATCCATCCAGACGATGGCTTTCGAGCCATGGTATGCCAACTATTGCATATGCATCGACATGATCGCAAGACACTTGATTCTGTATGTTTGTTGCTCCGGAAGACTTCATTTCGGGAACACGCCAATGCCGACGAGGTGCTAGATGTTCTGTCCCTCCTACTTCATCAACACCCTACTTTCATTGTCATTGACGGGGCGGATGAATGCAGCGACACCGAAACATTACTCTCTTCGCTAGCAAAACTGTGTCGTAGGTCTGACACTAGGGTATTGCTGTTCAGTAGACCAGAGATGAAGATACCTCTCGAGTACCAAAAATGGGCTTCGGACGCTCCCCACATTCTCTCGCTCACGAGCAAGAACAACGCTGCTGCCATTCACTGTTACGTACTTCAAAACCTGAGCCGGATGGCTGACCAAGGTTTCTTCGGCATCTCGATGGACCGCAACCTCATATTGCAAGTGGCGCAATCGGCGGATGGAGAGTTCCTCTGGGCTAGCATGTTGTTGAAATTCCTTCAATCACACTTACTCTCGGCCGAAGAACGTCTGTCGATACTCCAAAATATCCAAACATTACAAGGCCTGGGGTCGCTATATCACGTCATGCTGAATGCGCAAGCACGCCACTCGTCGCACAAGAAGCGTATCATTGCCGACGTCTTCAGTTGGTTGACATTCCCCATCCATCGCATCGGTCCAGTCGCGCTACTCTCCGCTCTTTCCACACATGGTCTAGATATTTCTGACAGTACAGAAATAGCCGACATCATGCATGCACTACCCGAGCTCACATGTGGTCTCCTAACCGTTTCTCACGACACAATCGCCTTTTCTCACGCTTCTATACGCAACTATCTCCAGACACCCGCCTCTCAAGACTCCGAATTCAGCCTCTTTGACGAAAGTAGCATACACGCGCATCTCACTGCGCGCTGCCTCTCTTACCTCGCACACAATGTACCTCAGCGTCCTCTAGGCACTTTGCATCCACATAGTCCCCCCGTAATACCGACGCCTACTAGCAGCGGCGCGAGCCAGCATACCAGCGCATCTGCAGACAGCGGATACAAGTCCTTGTCCTCGTCGGACGGAGATAACAATCACATGGCACCGCCCACAACTATCCAGCACACTGCTTCAAGGGCGAACAGCATACGCACTGTACCTTTTGACACGCATCTCCCTTTTCTCCGCTACGCCGCTCTCTGCTGGCCTATACATCTAACTCGCGCCTTAACCCCGTCTACATCTTCATCTCCTTACCGTCATGGCTCCCCCTCCTCCCCAACTACGCTCGCATACCTCCCCTCTCTCAACACGTTTTTGTCATCCCGTCTCGCGGTCACAGCTTGGGTCGAAGCCTCATACCGGTACAATTTGCCGCCTACACTAACACGCCTCGTGGGCCCGCTGTCTGATCTCAAAGGCGAGATTCCGCCAGGTACGGCGGAGGGGAGACTGCTCCGCCAGGTAGTGACTGAGATCAGGGTGCTGAGTGATAGGTTAGAAGGGTTGAAGAGGGAGTGTCAGAGCGTGTTGAGAGGGAATCCAAGTTTGATCTGGCAGATGGATGGTGTGGGTGGGGGGGAGGCGTATTGGCCGGGCGGTGTAGAGACGGAGAGGCTGTGATAATTTTTTTTCTTAGAGTGGTAGTTATGACAGGGATATTATGTTGGTCTTGTGGGTTTCGTTGCTATTTTTTGTGTGAATTGGAGAGTGTTTAGATATTGGTACTCAGTGTACGCTTATTTCCACACGATACCTTTTTCAATCGCATCATTATTTAACCCTCCTGTAACCCACTCAATCTTATCGAGCAGTAGCGCTTTTCCCAACTTTTGGGCGCATATAAATGCCCCCTCATCCTCTCCCTCTCTTCCTTTTTCCTCCTCACCATCATTCCATGTCCAAATTTTTCTAAACAGAATAATAAAACCACATGACAAGTTGCCATGTGCTGCGTCTCAAAAAAAAGCCCATCAACTATCCTGATGTCCGCTCTTCCCGTGCTCTTTTGATATACAAATAAAAGCACTTGTCTGTCCTACGTTGTCAGATTTGGACGACCCTTTGCCATCGTCTAAAAACCAAATCACTTCCCCCTATAGGGTCTTGTTCTCTGTGTATCAAGTTTCCAAGAACAAAGGAATAAAAAACTAGCAGGTGGTATTCGTGTCCTTCTTGTGCTCGATTTAAAACTGAACAAAGAGAATTAACAAAAGGTCACTTAAATAACGGTCCTAGGCTAAGAACTGTGGTAATTTGTTAAATCTAAAAACGCGTTTGAAATGCTACATGGTGAAAAATATTTTTCCGCTCTCCCCCCACAAAAGAAAGTGTTCATAAATGTCACATGTCGTTCTTGCGTGTCTGGGAGAAGAAGAAGATCCGATACTTCTGTTACATGTGGGACTGAGTACTAAAATTCACCTAACAAAGTTATGGTGGTGTGGGCGGCACTGAGTGCGGGTAAAATACGTAAAACTGTTCCGCTCTTCTGTCCATCTCTTCTACTATTGTTTTTTTACCTTTTTTTCCAAAACACTACGACAACCATGTAAATGGGTGTGGTCGCGTTTTCTGCCTTGTCGCTTACTGCGTCTCTCTTCATCTAAAACTTTGCTTTTGGCTTGAGCTGCAGTTCTGCGTTGATAAAAAACATAAACTCTATGGAAATATATGATATACTTCTGATGTTTTCTAAACTCCTGATTTGTGGTGAGTAAATTTGGAAATAAATGATTCACCTAAAGCTTGGATGGTTTTTCGAGGAGACGGAGAAGAATATGATACGGAAAGGGTTAAAACGAGAATTTCATGTAAACGTCTGGTTCTGGATATCAACCAGAAAAGAAAGAAAAGCACATATAAGGTGTTTCTGGATTTTCGGCCCTATGGGAACCTATTTGGCGCGTGTACGTGCGGCTGGAGATATAAAGTACTTTTACTGAGCCGGTAGCTCTCCTTTCTTCTTCCTTGTATACACAAAAAGTTTGTTTTCTATAAAGTAAAAACTACCAACATGTGGCACATGTCTCTTTTTAAAAAAATTTAAGTATACTCACCGTGTGAGACGTTCTGTGGAGAAGATACGAAAGTAAGAATTGCTAAATTGCTAAATCTACTGGCTCTAACATTCAAGTTTCTTGAACAAATCCAAAGGCAGATTATGAGTGGAAGTTTTTTTAAACAAGATAAAAACATGTATGATATGGGATTGAGGTACTAAACACTCCGAGGATATCGATTATGTTATCTGTGTGGGCTATTGGGTATATAAACTTCACTTTGTTTACCTTCCTTCCTCTTTTTCTATTACACATATTCTACACTCTTCAATTTTACTAAAGAAATTGAAGCGCACTATTTCCATCTGTCTAAGAAGGCATCTTCTCTTATCATTATGTTAAAAAGGCCATGCAAAGTCGTGTTCTAATCATACAAATAAAAGCAAAATACACCTTTTTTCTTTAAAAAAAAGTTCCTTTAAAAGCGTCCTATGGAGAGTACCACGTCCAAAGTCTTTCAATTACTAGTCCTTTGTTTCTCTTTCCCGCATGCTATTCCTGGAAACCTTTTTTCTGACATAACTAAAATTCAAAATTGGAACAGTACATGTCTGGACCACATTTTTCTCGCCTGGTTGATTGAATTCTGTCTACTAGATCTTTTCCCAAAAAAAAGAACTGCAGTTCATGCGATACACTTCCTTCTGCTAATTAATCCTCTCAATGATCGCCTCATGCGGACTACCGAGCATTTCTTTCTTACAAACCCGACAACACACTCTTCCTCTCCCTATCCTGCAATACCTCTACATTCCTAAAACTGTACGAAAAAAATTCAGGCAGACCTCTCGATGCCTGTAGACGGCGTTGTCGCTGTTGATTAAATGATAACCATTAAAAAGACATGGAAGTGACTACATGTGAGCATTGCTACCTATAGTGATTGCTACTTGTTTGGATAGGCCTTATGTTACAATGTGACTAGTTATGTAGGCTCTATGTCTATTACCTTTATTTCTTTGTTTCTCTTCTCTGTCTGCCCCTCCCTCCCCTCCCAAAAAATTCACTTCTCTACTCGAAAGACTCAATGCTGGCTACAACATGTTCCGGAATGTGTCTGCAGTTGCTATCACATATCAACCGCACCAGCTACTTAAACCTCATTACCCCCCAAAAATACTCTCGAAATAGGAATTATGTGGAGGAGCTCTCTTCTCAAAGATAGATGTTGGAATGACAAAAGAAGCGCAGGTTAGACGATGATGTTGCAGCGGCTGTCTGCACCGAACTGAGCCGCGCGGAGGAGAGTGAGCTAGTGACTACCATAAACTATCTGGAACGTCTTCTTATTTGCCGTGTACGTGAAAAATGTCGCGTTATCAACTTTTCCTAAACAATATGCATAACGAATTCATGGGTCCTGTGGGCGGGAGCGTCGAGTAACGTTGATGGGATAAAAAGGCTTACGGAGAAATTCTCATGTACATGGATAGAATGTAATCTTTACACTGTGTGGAAGTCAAGGACATCACCCACGCGGTTTGACACGAAAGCAATGGCGGAACTGACCATGTTGTGAAAAGTATGGGGGCGGGTGTTTTATAGTTGTTTCTCGAAAGGGCTGCGGCAAGGGCGATGTGTTTGTTGAGTGAAAGATGAGACTCTTCTTTCAAGAAGCGCTCGGTACGAGTGAATCGTATTACCCAGAAAAATCTGACGACCATGTCAAAAACTATGGGATAGTATGTGTGGAAGGCTCTGCGATTGAGGGGTGTCTATGTAGATTTTGAAAGCGCGGGATATCTATGGTATCATTGCTATCCATTGTTTTATATGTAAAGAAAAGTAGCCCTAGACCTTGAGATGTTTGACTTCCAAAAGAAAATATCAGAGACGCTTTCACATGTACAAATTTAGTTGGTTGAGCAACTCGAGTCGCACCTGTATCATACAGCCCCATCACATGACCTCGTGTGTGCTGCGTCATCTTCGCGATCGGCCAACACGTACCTTCACCCACTGAAACTTACCAACAAAACTACTACACCAATGGTACCTTCACACAACCCGCGAAGCTTATAGACTCGCCCTAGTCGCCCGTATCGGCGATTTAAAGTCTATTCTGCAACTCCCACCATCACCACCACCACCAAATCACCCCACCATGGCGCCCCCTCTATCCTCTCTCTACACCATCTCCTTCCTGATTGCAACCCTTGCCACCCTCCTCGTTGCAGCCAGCCTCCGCCTCCTCGCCATACTCCCAAATGGCGCGCGTTCGAAGAAAACACCAGTTCGCAAACGGCCCATTGCAACACGCGTCCTCATCGTACTCGGATCCGGAGGTCACACGCACGAAATGTTCTATCTACTCCGCGACCTCGACACGCGAAAATACACACATCGAACGTACATTGTGAGCAGCGGTGATGCGTTTTCCGCGCAGCGCGCTGCAAACTTTGAGCGCGAACTTGAGGACGCGGAAAATGCTCGGGTGAAGGAGCTTGAGAAGGAGGAGAAAGAGGAGAGAATACAAGTTGAAGAAGAAGAAGAAGAAGGAAGGGTTCTGGCACCAGGAATACAAATCACAGACGCAGAGGGCACCACACATGGTCTCGAATCAACGACAACAACTACAGCATCAGCAGACAGGCCGGCGTGTACAGGCCCAGACCACTATAACATCGCCATCCTCCCCCGCGCCCGCAAAATCCACCAACCACTCCTCACAACCCCCTTCACATGCCTGTACACCCTTCTATCCGCCTTCTCACCCTTACTCTCCTCGCCGCCGCTCCTCCCAAATCAAGCCCCTACGACCCCCTACGAAACCGCTGCCGCCGACCTCCCCGACCTCATCGTTACCAATGGCCCCGCCACCGCCGTCATCGTCATCCTAGCGAGCTTGTTACTGCGCTTCTTCAATGTCCGGGGCGCGAATAGTAGGGGCAAGTGCAGGACGGTGTATGTGGAGAGTTTTGCGCGGGTCAAGACGTTGAGTTTGAGTGGGAAGTTGTTGGTGAGGGTTGTGGATCGGTTTTTGGTGCAGTGGGAGGAGTTGGAGGGCGTTGGTGGGGGTAGGGCGGAGTATTGGGGTGTGTTAGTATGAAGAGCCGTTGGGAGGAAGGGGCGTTTGAAGGTATATTTTCTCGCGTTTATGATACCCCATTGTTTTTCATCACAGAAAAGTGGCGTGATGGAGTTGCTTGCTTCAGTTTCATGATATGTATACAATGGATATACTACAAGTATCCTCCCTCCACATCAGTGAAGCACATACGTCTACTCAGGAAGCACAGACTGTTCAGTCTAGCTCCTCCGGCTGCACAGGAAACGTCTTCTTACCCAGATATGGCTTCTTCTTACTATGCAACATATGCTTACCCAGCGCCTCCAACAAGCTCTCCTCCTGCACAAGCTGCTGCTGCTCCTGTGCCTTGACCTTCTTCTTATGCTCCAGCTCCCACCTCAACTGCATGGGTGTCTTCATCGCCTCTGCAGCTCTCTGTCGCCTCTGCACTGCTTCGCGCGCGAGCACGTCTTGCTCCGAGTATCTGCTGACCTTGATCTTGCGCGGTGCGTTTGCGTCCTTCTTGGCGTCCTTCTTAGCCTGGATAGAGAAGTCGTGGATGTGGGTGCGGAGTTCCTCGCCGAGGGTATCTGGGAAGGGGGGTGCGACGAGTGTGTAGGCAATGTCCTGTACGCCTTCGACAATGTTACGCTTCGTGTCTACATCCCAGCCCTCGGGGGCTTCGGGATCCTTGCTTGTAGGACGTTGAGTCAGGAACTTTTCCTGCCGTTCTTGCTCAATTTGTGAGAGTTCCTCGGTGATGGTACTTGCGCTCTTCTGAACGCTGTTTGTATTTTCTCTTTGGGCGCGGGCCTCCCGGTTCTTGCTTCGCCAGTTGGCCAGGCTACTGAATGGCTGTGTTACCCTGGATGTGGTCCTCTGCAACCATGTCTTGTTTTTGACGACTGGTTCATCTGCTAACTCTGCAGTTTCAAACTGTTCATGTTCCCAAGGCCACTCGATCCGCTGATTTGTGCCTGCGATGTAGCGGTGAAAGATGGGTAGGCCTGTGTGAGGGTCGTACTGGTGATCCTCTGGTATTGGTTCGTCGATGTACAGAGTGCCAGTGTAAGGGTCGATGCCAGTGGTATGTCGCTCCATGTGGATTCGCTCTACAATGACATCCTCATATTGCTTTACGCCATCACGAACAAGTTCTCCAGGTATTACCAGGCGAAGGTCATCTAGAGGCAGAGGCACTTCATTCTCCTGCTTCGGGCCCAGAGACCCAGCGCTGGCACCGAAGACGTCGGAGTCGTAGAATTGCTATGAGGGGTTAATCCCGGTTTCCCATACACATCAAAAGCACTACATACCATGTTCAGACCCTGGACAATGACCTCGTGAGTTCGGCTCAGAGTGTCCTTGACTACACCAATCTTGCCCGCATCTTTCCCCTTGAGGATGACAACGCGGTCGCCCTTTACAATGGGAAAGTACTTCTGCTTATCCACAACCAGCGGATACTCCAGCGGTAAGCCTTTCTTCTCCCTAACTTCATTCCTGTTCTGCTGCGTCTTGAGCGGTATCTCAGGCTTCTGTATCTGGGCTGGCGTAAGGGCTCCGTACTTGTCAGCGTTTGGTCCGATGGCACGATTTGGACGCAGAGGGCCGAGTTTCCAGTCTTCCTTTGCAGTAGCCAGAGCCTTCTTCCTAGCTCCCTTGATGTGTTCATTCTCCCACAATATGCGCTGCAAGACGGCTTGCTTGGATTCCCATTGTGCCTGTTTGAGCTCCTGTCGCTTCTTGCGCTCCCGCTCGTGCCATTGAATCGCATATTTGACTTTTCGTATCTCTTTTAGTTTCTTTGCCTGCCGGGCGGCGTTGCGGCCGGGCCTGGCGACCAATTGGTTCATGGTGGGCGGGATGGCGGCGACGGAGATGGAGATGAATGTGCGAGCGTCTGCGGACTACCGAGCCATCGGATGGCGGGCCAAGAAGGGCAGTAGTGGTGAATTGGCGAGGCGTATCGATATGGGTGAAGGGACGACAAGCTCTGGGCCCAGCACGTGCGTCCGCAATGCGCTGACAGCAGTCGTTTTGTCGGGATTAGCGACCAGCGTCGAGGTCGAGCCAAATTTCGCGCGGGCTGGACAGCGGTGCTCGGGCGGTAACTTTCTGCCTGAACCACCTAGCATCAGTACCCATGACATGGTCTACGCAACCGCATCCACCATCTCGACGTATCCCAAGACGGCTCTTCCACCATGACGCTGTTACGGCGCAGACTGCGCTGTCATTACTGCAATGTGCAGTCGCGCGATAGTGTGTCGCAGATTCCCAAGACATATCATTGCCCGCATTGCGACGCAGTGAATCACTTTGACCAGGTAATCTTCCCAGTATATAAAACTCCAACCAAGCAGGCCTTGCAGCTGACATATTTCCAGCGCGGAAACATTACCGATCCACCGATAGAAGAAATTGCAACTGCACCGGCGACTTCCTTCCAGTACATGCGCTCACGCTCTCCCACGCCCGCCATGCAAGCACCCGTCGATGACATCTTCTGCGACATGTGTCAGCGCAACCAGACGCTCTACACCAACCTCCTCGCCGAATTCATTCCCGAGGAAGACGACCCCGAGTATGAAAAGTATCTTGCTGCGTACGATGATTACAAGGTGGAGCTCGAGATCCGGTATCCGCAAGTCTGTCAGGCCTGTCTACCTCGGGTCCAGGACCAGATACGGAACGCGAACCACGTCGCGCGGGCAGATAATTTGGCGCGCATAATGGAGGCGAGTAAAGAGAAGCGGACTATTGTACAGACTGCGCGACAGGCTTGGACGCTGCGCGTCATTTCGCTGGCCAAGTACATGTACCTGCTGAGCACTGTGGTGGGAATGCTCTGGCACGCAGCAGCGCTTTTCATGGCGCCTGATGACGAGGGCATGCTTGCAAGTCAGACCTTCAGCTGGGACGTTTGCCTGAGCCAGGCAGTTTTTGTTCGCTCAGTGGATGAGGCTTGTGTACTATCGTCTTCCGTAGTCAAATGGTTGCAGTACGCCATTATAGCCGATCTTGTTACCATCTGGTGGAATCCAAAGTTGAAACTCAAGACCAACAGCCTCACAGGGCGGATGCATGGTCTCAAATCACTGTGGTCCATTCGTCTGGCCGTCGTCGTCCTCCGCTACGCAAGTCTCTACTACTGGAAACACACCGACATCAACACCGACATGTTCCAGACGTTCCAAAGAACACACATGGTCATGCTAGGCGTACTATCTCTTTCTACACTCCTCACCTGGAAGACCGTACGCATCGTCTACGGCGCTGCGCCCTCGTTCCCGAAAGCGACCCAGGAGACCATTCCCACCTCGCCCGGCAGCGCACAGAAAGCCAGACGAAACTCCTACCACCCTGTCCACCCACAAGCCGACATCTACGACAGCATGGCGCATTCTTTCGCCACGGGCATAGAAGGCTACCAAGACTCGTCCCCTTGTCCCCCTTCCCCCACCCTCACAGAGTCCTCCTACACAACCCACGCCACAGACGCCACCACCCCCTTTGCAAAGCGCAACGCATTCCTCGACGACTTCGACACCATGGACTGGACCCCTACAAAAGGCAGCGGTCGCGGCCGCTTCTCCCAACAACAAGGGGGACCCCCAGAAATCCTCCCCAACCAGTTTTCAAAGCCGCCCTCCGCCGCCGCCCAACTCTCACCACCCCAATTCAACAACAAGCCATCTCAACCACCACCACAACAACAACACTCCATCTTTGCCCAAAAAGACCCAAACCCCTTCCGCCACCGCGTCCCCGCCAAACCGCCAACTTCCCTCGCCTCTGCCCAAAAACTCCGAGCCAATCCCTGGAAACCCAGTGTCTGGGAGCCGCCTCTTGCAGTCAACAAAACAAACTTCTTCAAGGAAGAGGCAAAGGCAAGGACTAACGGTAGCTCCGGCAAAGGCGGCGGTGGTGGCGTGGGTGAGATACAGGGACTAGATGGACTGGGAGTACCTAAGAATGTAAAGAGGGATGCAGAGCTTTTTGCGAGTCCAAAACTCAAGTACGATTATTATGGTACTATGAAGGATACGGGCCTGGAGGATACGTTTAATGCCATGTTTTCGAAATGAGAATATGGCATTCTTCTTTTGTATTTTTATCTGTTACTTTCATTTGTTGTTTTCCTTTAGGAAGGGGATTGGTGTACATCGATGGTGGATCAAGGGATTGCATACATGGCGGCGTTTTATTTTGATATCGAGTTTCTTTTGGACTGAGATACCCAATGATACGTCTTGGGTGGGATGCCCTTTGGGTCGAGTACTGCATGTCCGCAGCATTCAGCTTTCAATAACCTTGATCGCTGTACACCATGGAACATGACATCATCAACATCACATCAACGACACCAGGCAAACCACTCTTGGGCGCTTGAACGAGTCAGATACTCTATCTAACCCTCCAGCATATCATGACTTTTCATATGCCGAGTAGAAGCACAGATTCCCAATGTAAAGACTCCGGTTTCCCTTCCCATTGATCCGCGGATTCCATCATTCGTTCATGGCGGGTTTCTGGTCCACGTTCGTTTCCTTCCCTTGACTCCCTTGCTTGACGGCTAATCTATGATCTGGGCTTCTCCTTCTTCTCCTTCCACAGCGCGGAAAGACCGACACCGGAAACCTTGACCACCTTGAAACGGACACCGGGAATATCACCCTTGGCCTTGCCCTTGCGACCGAAACCAGCGAGCAGGACCTCGTCGTTTTCGTCTACGAAGTTCAAGCAACCGTCGTTGGGGACTACCTTTGAATTAGCCCAGTTCCCTTTGTATCTGATTCTGAAAATTGCCACAGGCTCTCCATTCCTGTGTCGCAACTTCAACCTCTCCTGAATAGTGGTGACATACCGAAAGCGGTGACCTTCTTTCCGTTCTTGATCAATTGGACACGGACACACTTTCGGATAGCCGAGTTGGGCTGCTTGGCCTCAACACCGACCTTCTCGAGGACTATGCCCTTGGCGTGGGAAGATCCACCGAAGGGGGAGGACTTGAACGCGGTTCCGAGGAGACGCTTCTTGTAGTGGAGATCGGCCCATCGTCCCTCGCGGCGATGGTTGCGGAGCTTGCGGGCGGCGTTGAGACCTCTTGGCTTTCCTGATGATATTGTGAGCAACTACACAACATGTGAGGCTTGCTGGAGACGCCAGAGTATGCGTATTGATGCAGTTTTCGTGTGCTGGGTGTGTTTGCAGGGAGTATGTTGCGTACCTTTACCCATGATTGCGGTATTGACGACGGGTGTGCTGGGGAGTGGGTGGTTAGTATCGCGGACGTCGAAGATGATTTTGCAGGCGGCTGGAATCAGTGTGCGGCAGAGCCAAGCCCCACAGGCCTTAGTGTGTCGCTTGCCTGGAGGCGGTTAGCGGGTTTCGGTCATCTTATCTTATCGCACCAGCGTCATTCCATCGAACATGAGGACGTCTGGAGAACACCAACAATCAACGCCAGTAGATGGTTATTGTCTTCTAATAGATACCGAGAGCATCCGGCATTCGCGAGAATCCCCTGAACCATAGCTGGTGTTGAGACTTGAGCCATCACCAACAGCGCTTCTGGTACAGCACGCGGCGCATACTCACAATGGCTCAGAAAGACGACAGAAAGTTGACCAAAACGCAAACCAACCGTCTACCTGCACCTGCGCTATTTGTCGGTCCACCCTCACACAATGCCTCTAATACGTCGCTCCACGAGATGCGCAGTCCGACAAAGACACCCCTAGTGCGCCAGCGCTCCCTCCTCTCCCCAGACTCCAAGCGACCCCTTCCGCCAACAACGACCAACGATGGAGAACACCTTAGCCTCAGCTCTACGAATCCCTCCGCGCCCTTTCAGCGACGCCAACGACAACACAGCCAAGCAGCCGACGCCGAAGCCTCGTCCCGCGCCGAAGCAATATGGGCCGAGATGCAAAACACACTCGAAGAGGTGGAGCTAAGCGCCATCAAAGGCCCCGGCATGACAGTCTTCGGTTCTGAGCATTCGCGTGCACTAGATGAGCTAAGGAAAGCACAAATTGAACTCGCAAAAGCTTGGGCGCGCTCCGAGGAGGACGAGCAAACGCCCGAACAGCAGAAACAGGCTCAGGAGAGTAAAGCAACAGACTTGCAACCGCAGAGCCTTGCTAACCACCCACGCGACGGCGCTGGTGGGTCGACAAAGGGCGAGAAGCTGTTCGATAGGATCAAGCTGGAGGAAGAGACGGAAAAGGACATAGAACTGAGTCGGAAGCGGAGAGAGGAGAACGATAGGTATTTTGAAAAGGTGAACAGGGGAGTGCAAGAGGTGGTTGTGAGGCTGGAAGAGGTGGCCAAGGCAATGAGGGGGGTTGAGAGCGAGAGCAAAGAGATTTGGGGGCACGGTAGTGATGAGAGTGTTGACACGGCAAGTGTTACGACGGCGCACAGTGTTACCTGAAAAGATGAGGACGTTTGTTCGAAGCCCATTGGACGACGTGTTTAGCATCATCAAGATCAAAATACAGCACAAAGAGGATACCTGAGCGGGTAGTACCTGGATCCGTAGACGCAATTATGCGGATTACTTCAACACGTCGAGGGAGTGTTTGACTTGGACCGAGGCCAAAACCTGACGCTAATACAGTGTGAACAGTGAAATATAGGCGACGTATAAATTGAGGGGAAACAAGGAAAACCGACGTGGACTGTATTTTCGTAGGGAGAAAAGTTGCCTCGGGTGTGCACATCAAGCTACTCTTTATCGTATAGCATTGTGCTAAGAGCACATGGACTCCCAGTTCCTCACGCCCCAGCACTGGAGAAAAAGAACAATGTAGCGAATAGTATTCAGTGTATACATGACTTCATGTGTACTAGACTCTAGCATTCAGCCAGGCATGCCTCGGATAGATGTGCCCGAATCGATATCTTCCCCACATCCCTACTCGTCCTAGCAATCGCTACCTTCACATCTTAAAGCAAATACCTATACTCTGGATTCAAATCGCCCATTTCCGTCTTCTCATACTCCGTCAGCCCTACATCCCTCACGCTCTTATTCCTCTTCCGATTCGCCAGGCTGCACATGATAAAGTACAGCGCACAACTCAGTGCACTCAGGCAGACAAACGCAATACTAATCGAATAGCCTGGTGTATATTTCGGTGCGTCCTTTTTCAAGAACGAATATACGGCAATGATTCCACCAATATTACCTAAAGAAGATGTTTGGTCAGCAAGATCCCACGGAAACAAGGGGATATGTAAATAGGAGTAATATCTCACCGAATCCGACCTGCCACGCACTGCCTATGGCTCGCCTATGGTGTCCGCCTAGGTTCATGTTGAACCAGCATACGATGACTGGCATGGCAGTGTATGCGCCCATGGCAACGAGGAACAAGGCCGCGTATTGCAGGTCGTGGTTATCGTGCACGGTGAGTAGGATGGCGAAGCCTGCGATGCAGACGCAGATGGGGAAGATGGCGAAGAGAAACCGGTGCTTGAGCCTGTCGGAAAAGTAGGCGACGAGCATACTGAAGCCAAATGCGGCGGCCCAGGGAGGTACGCTGTGAAGCTGAGTTTGGATGGCTGAGTAGCCGTAGCTTCGGATGATGGTGGGACTGAAGTAGGCGTATCCGTAGGCAGGTACGATGAGGCCAAAATACATGAAGCCGCCCACGATGATCTTGGGGTCTTTGAACACATTTGCTACGTCTCGTAGTCTGATGGGGCGTTCGGCTGCAGATCGGCCCTGGTCGATTTGGAGGCGCGCCTGGACAAAGGCGCGTTCAGGCTCCGATAGCCATTTTGCCTCCTCGGGAAAGTTTGGGAGCAGGAAGAAGAATGCAAAGGAGAACAAAATGGTCAGCAGCCCCTCCAAAATGAATATGTATCGCCAGCCCCGATAGCCCCGCATGTGATCCATCTTTCCTATCGCACTGGCAAGTAGACCACCAAACGCGCCGGCCAAGGTTGTGCTCGAGAAGAAGAACGAGTACCGCTTCTGCGCCTCGTGTCTGCGGTACCACATGCCAATCAAATAGAACGCACCCGGAAACATGCCGGCTTCGAATACTCCCAGAAAGAAGCGCGTAGTCAGAAGGCCAGAGTAGTTCTGGACAAAGCCCTGCAGCATTGTCACGAGCCCGAAACCAAACATGCAAATGCTGAGCCAGATGCGCGGCTTCATTTTCTTGAGCAGAATATTGGAAGGGATTTCGCAGAGAATATACGGGACAAAGAAGATGACCAAGGCTGTGTTGTAGCGGTTGTCTTGGAGCAGGTCGAGTTCCTCGCTTAGGCCAAAGACGTTTGCGTTTGCAATGTTGACGCGGTCCAAGAAGGCCAGAAGATACATGATGCACAAGAAGGGAAGGACATGCAAGTCGATTCTGGCTACGAGCTTGGATTCCGTGGTGTTTGGCGGGCACGTAGCCAGCTCGGGGGCGTCATGGTAGTCGCTGGTAGTATAGCCGGGCACATGTTCCTGTTTGTCCAGATCTGGAGATGCATCGGCTTCTGAGGACGATCAGTATACTGCAGTGGCACTCTGTGATGCCAATGTGACGAACATGGCAAAGTCGGAGGTTGTGGTAGCCCAGGTTTCCGCGGGAGCGACCGCAATGACTTGGCAGTGTAATAATGAACTCTGACTTACTCTCTTTCTTTCCAAACATGGTGGCAGTCAATGCGGCTACACAGTTACGTGCTGTCGAAGGGTGTTGGCGGCGTCGCACTTGATTACCTGGCCGGCCGACTAGGAGTACCGTGGTTGAACAAAGGCCAGACTCACGCTTGACGCACACTTGCAGCTTTAGGGAAGGAGAAGTAATTATATGCAAGGCTTTGGGCGACAGGCCGAGGTCGGACTCGCACAGCAAATGGATGTGCAAGCTGGATTTCAAACCCCGCATCTTTAGCCCTGGCCTTTGTCCCCATTGCGCACATGCAAGCGAAGTTGTGTGGATGCCCTTTTGCTTAGGCGTCAGGCGTTCCCCCAGCGCCAGTCACGGGAATCCAAGGCGGGGAGGACCGCGTGTATCCAGCGTCCAGTCCAGCGTCCAGTCCAGGCTCCTCTAAGCTCGCACCTCGCTCCATGGGGCGACTTAATAGGGCGACTTCTGCCGGGACCATGGCGCAGGAAAAGGCGTCTCGCGTGCGATGCTGATGCAACAATGTGATCAGCCGTGTGGCGTTTTCGCTTTAATTGGGAAAGAGGCAAGACATGGTCGGGACACATCCGCACCGAGTTGCTCGAGGGCGCAGGGTTCCGCGCTGGGTTGGATGTGTCGTTGCATCGCTGTCTTGCTGTCTCGTTGTTCGTTGTCGTCGTTGTAGTTGTCGTCATTGTCGACGTCCTGCCGTGCAGCGCAGACGGTTCTCATCTTGTCAGGCTGGCGCCATACGTGCCCTGGTGCAGGGCCGTCGCAGGTACTAAGGGCAAGGTTTTGTATCCGAAGGGCCAACCTTGCCATCGGGCAAGTTTGAATCGGCAGCCGACCTCACTCAAGCCTGGGCACGCGAAAGTCTCAGCGTCGGCCACGCTCCTTTCCCTTCTCTCCTTCAGCCTCTCGACCGTCCACCCACATCCTGTACCCGCTGCGAGCTCCGTATGCAAGGCCCGACCCAACGCCCTGCGAGTGTGACTGCGTGCGATCCGACCCGAAACCCTAGAGCGGCTGGCCTGCGGACCCGAGAATGGTGAATGCCAAATATGTCGCCTTTACAGTCAACAAGCAGACGCCCTTTCTGCAGACGCCTGACCAGGCCTATGCCACCGTGATCAACTGTCGCCCGCCGACCGGGAAGCGGGCGGGGTATGCGCACGAGGTGCGCTCCCACAACGTGCCCTTGGCCAAGGTCGAAGGCAGTCTGAAGCGCAAGCGGGGTGAAGACGGCAAGAGGGACAACGAGCAAGCAACCAGCCTGGCCATCTCCTCCGCCAGCAGTGCGACGACTCCACATGCCACCGCCACCGCCCGCCCGCTCCTCAACCAGCAGTGGCAGCAGCGGAAGCCGACACGGCTACGCAGGGGCAAGGTGCTATCCAAGGGCGTCGACCTCGACTGCTGGTTCATCATCCTCTCCTACTCGGACCCTGCCCAGCTGCTGGAGATGCGCAGTAAAATCGCCTCCTGCTACCGCTTCCTGCGGGACAACCCCATGCTCTGGAAGCATAGCAGGGTATACTACTACGGAACCGACGTGCCGGACCCACCTCCTGGACTTAGCGAATTTCAATTTGCACATCTACGCCATGGACACGGCTGTATGGACTGCGGTGCGCCGGTGAATAGCTCCCACAGACTGCTCGTGGTTTGAAACACGTGTTGACTTTGTTTAGAACACTCGCAAGACCTTCTGGGCCTTCCTACGCCGCATGTGCAAGGATTGCCTGACCAACCAGGTGATCAAGGAATACGAGGCCATGGCCCTGCTCAAGGGTCAAAACGGAGAAGACGTTGCCTTTATTCGCGCGGCTCTGCCCAGCGGCATCTTTGATTCTTGGGGTAACTTTGTCGGCGTCGGTCCAGCTAGCACACATGCGCTGAAAACAATCTACCTGCGGTCCGACGTCAACAAGATTGTTGCCGAGTACAACCGGGAGGCACAGCAACATGCTTCCGATGCTTCCACCGACCAGCAGCCGCCTGCGTGGTTGGCCGCGTGGATTGCCGCCAAGGCCAAGAAGGTCGAAGAACGTCAGGTGTTTGCCAAGAAAATGGAGCAGTGGGAGGAGATGCAGCGAACGGCGCGGACGTCAGACTACAGCGCAAAGAAGTCGCGACGCAAGATGTTCTTCAAGGAGAAGGCGTCGCAGCTCCTTCCGCCCATTGGCATCAAAGAGCTGGAGGCCTGCCCGTCGTACAAGCGTGCCATTACCATCCCCAAGGACCCTAACAACACATCGTGGGATCTCCTCAAACCCAAGATTGTGAAGGAGGCGGCAGAAAACGCAGCCAAGCGGACGGCCGACGACTCGCGCCCGCCTACAGCATCGACGTCTGGCATCTCGACACCCACAAGCAGCATGGACGGTTATCCGCACACGCATCCCTATCTCAGCATGATCATGGGCTTGCCTCCACAGGACGGCCGCATGTTCTGATAATTTCCTTTGTCCATGTGACGCCGGGACGACTAGTATACGAGGGATGTAATGTTTCGGGTAATGACTGCATTGATGGTTTTGGAGTTTGGGCACCGTCACTTCCCTTTTCCTCTTCATGAGCATGGACATGAGTATTCCCTTGCAAGGCGTTTGGGTCAAGACTTGGGGACCAGTATCTGGGGACAATGGGCTAGCAGGACTTTTTGTTTTGCTTTTCGACTTGCTTTTCGACTTGCTTTTCCTCTTTTTTTTCCTTTTCCTTTCTTGTTCATCACTAATTCGGGTGCCGCCTTTAAATCTAATAGATTTGTCCAAGCTTGACAAGTGACACGCTTTTGTGCACTGACTCCAAGACATGCAGGTACCTCTGCGTCCAGAAAACTACTGCTTTGGGCGAAGCACCCACTTTTGCTGTTCGCCGCTTTCGGAGGACGATATGTGGGCATCATCGTACGAGTCATTCTCGGCAGCTTAGTATAGCGGGGCCCCCCGTTGGTCGACATGTAGCACGCCGAACGGCACTCAGTGTCGGCACAACCGTATTAAGCCAACATGGAGCATGTGGGTGAATAACAGATGTGCTGAGGTGAAGATAGTTACAGCTGAGGCTGCATCTGCCGCAGAGCCTCACGCTGTTTACCCCTCTTTTCGCTGTCTGGCCTGCGTCGATCTACCTCGCCAACAGCCAATCACAGCAGCGGGAAGTCGGATTATGCATCAAGACAAAGCCCCAGCCCTGGGAAGCTACAAAAGCCAAGGTTTCCCCTGCCGAAACTGCCTCACGACGGCATCTCCTTCATCGCTTGCAGAGAGAGAAAAATTCCCTAGTCGGCACGAAAATGGCATCTCGGTCAGAGCTGTGTTACGAGGACGGCCGTCGCTATCGTAATCGCAAGGGCCCAGACGGCGATGCTCAGCAAAGCACTTGATTGGTGCAGGGGCTGTCAGAGTGGGTCTCTGCCGTTGTTTCCAGAATCAATCGATGAAAGATTATCGCCATCGTTTCCCCGAGGCACGTATCTGTGATATTAAAGCCCTTTTCCCGCACCTTCACTCCACGATCTACTGTGCTCGTACCTTCTTTGCGTTTCCCCGCCTCGCCTGGACAAAGTCTCCAATCAAGCTTTGCAGAGGCAAAAGAAGAAGCTCTGATACACTCATCTGCCACAACAAATATTTCTGTCAGTCGACCCGGGATACTACTACACTACGCCACACCGCCAATACAATGGCATCGGCATCACGAAACTTTTCTCGCGCCCTGCGCACCGCTGCGCCCTCGTTCCGCACCACGTCGACTCGCTCGTCTGCTCGCTTCGTTGTACCTGCACAGAATGCCTTCCGCAGCCAGCGACGCGGATATGCTTCCCAGGAGGATGGCCCTGACAAGCACGAAGGCAACCCCACTGGTCTAGCTTTTGGTGCTGGCGCTCTCCTCCTCGGTGTTGGTGTATACGGCCTGTACACATACAAGCCAGAGATGTTTGGTCAGACCAACACCAAGAAGATCTTTACGCCGAGGTTCGAGGACTACCAGAAGGTCTATGATCACATTGCAAAGCTGCTGCAAGATCACGATGAGTACGATGACGGTAGCTACGGACCGGTGTTGCTTCGGTTGGCATGGCACGCTTCTGGAACGTGAGTATAGCCTACTTACCCCTCTGTTCAGTCGATTTCAAGACTAACATACGACAGCTACGATAAAATGACCAACACTGGTGGTTCCAACGGTGCCACCATGCGCTTCGCCCCCGAAGGTGACCATGGCGCCAACGCTGGTCTCAAGGCGGCCCGCGACTTCCTCGAGCCCGTCAAGGAGTCCTTCCCCTGGATCACATACTCGGACCTGTGGATCCTCGCCGGTGTCTGCGCCATCCAAGAGATGCAAGGCCCCAAGATTCCCTACCGCGCCGGCCGCACCGACCGTGACGTATCCTTCTGCACGCCCGACGGCCGTCTCCCAGACGCGAGCAAGGACCGCAGCCACATCCGCGCCATCTTTGGCCGCATGGGCTTCGACGACCGCGCCATGGTCGCGCTGTCTGGCGCTCACGCCCTGGGCCGCTGCCACACTGACCGCTCTGGCTACGACGGTCCCTGGACCTTCTCTCCCACTACCCTGACCAACGATTACTTCAAGCTGCTGCTCGAGGAGAAGTGGCAATACAAGAAGTGGAATGGCCCCAAGCAGTTCGAGGACGTCAAGACCAAGAGCCTCATGATGCTGCCAACCGACATGGAGCTTGTCAAGGACAAGAGCTTCAAGAAGTACACTGATCTCTACGCCAAGGACAACGATGCTTTCTTCAAGGACTTTTCAGAATCCGTATGCACACTGTTCGAGCTCGGTGTACCGTTCCAGCAGCCCGAGGACCAGCGCTACGTCTTCAAGAGCTCTTTTGACTAAGTGGCTTGTATAGACGTTGGAGAGTGCGGGTGAGGTTAGAGGAGGTTTACTTTGAACCAGAGATATCCATCTAGATTTAGATTCTTGTTACCAATATGTGCGAGAGAGAGGTTGAGAAGTTGAAGAATACTTGTGTTTTTTTTGGTTCCAGGAGGGGATGTGATTTCTCTCCACTAGGCCGAAATTTGAGTTTTATAGACCAAACAGTAATAGAAAAAATCTTGGAAAGCGTCTTGCCACATGTTGATACTATGTTATTAATATCTTTTCCTGTCTATCTTGTTTTGTTTTGGTCTTCTTTGAGCACAACAGCGAGCTCTGGACCTTTCTTTTCCCTCTTGCAACATGCCTAGTAATTCTTCTCCACGTTGCGAAACGTCTTGAGCTCCTTCTGCTTCCCTAATTCCTTGATTGTCAACATTTATCTCAGCTTGGGGTGGTTATTTGGAAAATGTAAATGGTGAAGTAGCAAGTTGCTGGATAGAATACATGTGGCAAGTTTGGCCTTGACCCCAACAAGTGAAGGCGCAAAAAGAAGCACTCAAATGCACGGAATCGTCTGTTATACACAACCCTATAGCTTTTTTTTTCTGTTTTCAAATGCCGAGGAGCGGTTTTCTATAACGTTTATACATACACATGACAATCAGATTGGCATGCGGGGCACAACGTCTTTGTTCATCGTTGAATATACGTTCTTGTCATTACTTGGATAACAGTGATATAATACAAAAAAAAATTTGCGCTTGATAACATTTCGCTACAAGTTGCGTTTTTGCATGGGGTACAAGTCGTGTTTTTCTCAGCTTTCCTTAGGGAGGTGTTTGTTCAGCAGGAACGACGACACCCTTCTCTTCCAGCATCTTCGCAAGCGAACCGTCCTGGTGCATCGACATGAGGATATCGCAGCCGCCCACAAACTCCTTGTCCACGTACAACTGTGGTATCGTTGGCCATTCCGAGTATTCTTTAATACCTGTTTTTATCTTTTGTCAGCATTTCCCTATTTATTTATTTATTTTGGGGGGGAGGGGCTTCTCCTTGGGAAGTTATGGTTTTTGTAGCCATGGCCTCGGATACAACAAAACTTTCCTGGAAAGCAGTTCGTCATACGCCCAATTGGGCACTGCTCGTACAACAGCAACAAAACCAAAAGTTTCAGTAAAAGAAAATACGTACCCTGCCTCAGTTCCTGATCCTCCAATACATTGAAAGCGGTGAATTTCTCCGGATCTACACCCTGCATGCCCAAGATCTGAATGCTGGCTCTTGAGAAACCGCATTGTGGTGTCTCTGGTGTACCCTTCATGAACAAGACTACCGGCGCTGACGCAACGGCCTTGTCAATTGCCGACCGTACTTGATCGGATAGCAGACGTGCTTGCAAGGGCGTGAGGAAGCGTGCGCTGGGGGTGATGGGGTGAGGTGCGCTTGCGCGGGTAGCGGCTCGGAATGCCTGGGTATTGGGGTCAGCACATGAGTTTTTTTGCATGTAAAACATGTTCTGCTGGTTTTCTGTACCGAGGGGATTGCGCGTCTTGCAAACATTGTGCGAGGAGTTTGTTTTGGTGAGTGGCGATGGAGTGTTTGGTCGTCGGATCACCTCCGTTTGTTCGCCGCACAACCACCGAAATCTTGGATGAGGTCAGAATGCCAAGACCGCGGATATCACTAATCCCCGCTGCATGGCAAACCCCATCCAAGTCGGTTGCTGACTAGTAATGCCACCTTAGTACTGTAACATCATTAGGTACTCACTGGTAATCTTTGGAATTCCTTTTTGCAATCACTCATGCATATCTTGAAATTCCCACTCCGAATCTCTGATTGTAGAGTTACACCAGCTTCCTTATGTCGAGATATCAACTGGAGATGGTGTTGTTTAAGCATGTCACTGTATGTTGCACGGCAAGGAGATTAGATCGGTCCCTATGGTTTATGTGTTGAAAGGGTTAGGAGACGGTCTTGTAAATATTGCATTCGCTTCTGGATATAATAGGGGTGAGAAAGAATGATTATAGGCACTTACGCTACGTACATGTATATTCCTTTTATATCAGCCAAGATGGGCAACAGGCTTCGTCAATCCATCGTACTATTATACCATGTGCTGTCTGATATGAAGAAAATTTTGCTACTCACTAGCAAGATGGAAAATCCTAGGACCGCAAAAATCAACAATATGCAGAGATCAGAGTACAGGCGTTTTCTCAATATGTAGGTGGTACTTTACAGATCACAACAATCATGCGGATTCTAAATCACCGCCTTGGAACGCACTTTATCTGTTGCATGTCCCTTGAATAGACGTTGGAAAATTGTTTAATACAGCGCAGCCTGCGTTTTAGCCTTGACCTTGTCTAATCATTGTTCGATTTCTCACTTTCATATGCCAGGTAGTGGACGACAACTGCATAGATGCACTTTGAGAGAGCTCTGAACACGGAATTCTCTATTAAAAATCCAGTCATTCGACCATCTATCAGGTCTTATCTTCTACAAGGAGGAGGCAAGGGCAAGTATTAAAGTACGTTGTTGGACGAGAATAGACCTATTCCAATTCATCCAAAAAGATTCTGCAGCTTCCACTGAAGACAACACTCGGCGCCTTCGCTATGTGGCATCAGCGTCTCCATCCCACGAGCACAGACTTTGTATAACACACACCTTCCTTTCTTCTCTCCAACGCAAGACTAAAACACTTCTCTAAACATGTTTGGAAGACATGCAAAAGGAGGCCATAAGACTCTCGAAAGAAGGTGACCGCGCTCCTAGTGAAGATGCTGAACACTTGGACTTTGATCAACCTTTCCATATCATTGTACCACAATGCGTTAGCAATACTCCAAAGATTTCTACGCATTTTTGGAGCCCTAGACCGGGTTCAAATGGAAAGCGTCAAATGTCCGCTCTACATAGTCTCGAGCTACGTACGAGCTAGCAGTAAAGAGCATTCGTGACCCCTCCGGCATGCGTAGACTCACAATCATCCTTCTGATATAATTTCCATGTACTGCGAGCCCTGGCAGGAAGAGTATATCCCAACACCCTATCGGATGGTAATGATAGCCGCTGTGGAGTTTTGGTTGCACGCAACTTGTGGGCTGCGAGGGTATGCCACTGTCATTCTATGACGTTTACCATTACATGTAAATTGCTTGTAGGTAGATTTCTTACCAAACTGTGTGTGGCTAAAATCAGCGGATGCTGCCATGAAGCCAGTTATCTGATCATACTGAAAGTTCTCATAAACAGTCTTCGGAAAAAAAAAACGCTGCTGGAGACAGAGTTACAGTGTCTCAAAATACCTCGTTTCTATGGGAAAGCAACCAAGTGGAATCTTTGTGACGGTAGGTATCGCCCACACCCAATTTTCCGCTCTTCTCGGAAGTTGATCTCTCCACTATGTTTTACTTTGGTGTAGAGAGAGATCGAGGTCATTACTATTGCATTAGTAAATGCCGGATTGCTATATACCAACGTTCCTCAGCTGCATCAGAAGAGCAAAACAGCTGGCCTTGTTCGGAAAACTGGGCATTGAACCGCTCGTAAGTTTTTCGACATCGCGTAGGTTGCGCTTGTGAATAGACATCGATTGTCAGCATGCATAGTTGGTCCTCCCATGAAGTACATCCACTTGATGATGTAAGTGTTCATATGCGACTCCCCATTTTCCTTTTCGGCCGTCGAACTTTGATAAACCGGAATACACTTCAGTTCTTGAACGATTTAGCAAGTTTCAAGAGATGATGTTTGTGCTTTTTCTTTGTGCTGACGAGACGAATGTGGGCGGCCGGTCCAAATTTCGTGCTGATAAGTTGAATGGGCAGTAGGAAAGGAGCGAAGGTGAGTGAGAGAGGGAGACAGTAATCGAACCCTTTGATCTATCAGGGCGAGGGATCCTGGAACAAAGCTAGAATTTGAATTTGACGGTTGACAATGGCTTCTGCCGGTGATTCAACCCGCGAGGTACTGTATCTGCCTGCTTTGATTAGCCCCACAGGCCTCACTCTATCTATGTCAAATCTGCCTCGGATAAAAGGTGGGTGAGGAGTATCACGGCGAGGCAGAACGAAGACTTCAAGATTGTGTTCTGGTTATCGGTTCCATATTGATGAAGCCAATTCTGGGCCATGACACCTCATACCAGGTACCCCACGATACTCGGGTAGTCATTCCCCGGCAGGTGGATCAAGGTTACGTTGATTTCATTTCGGAAAATCTACCACCGCTCCAAGTACGTTGGACCTTCATCTGTGGCTCATGGCTGTACCGGATAAAATCGTATTCGATACTAAAGAGACAGCCGTCTCGTTCTCGAGTGGTGCCGAGCCGACAAGTTGGTTCCGTGAATACTTTGTTTTGGCACCGCATGGCTGGTATTCTGGACGATTAGCGGCCTCTCTCCCCAAGAGATCTGCCGTTTTGCCCAGTGCTTGATTGCTAACCCGCGGGGCGGTATCCCGCATCCTGAAACAAGGCCGATAGGGCTGAAAGCCGCGGATGTCGACGCGACGCTTCTGTTGTCGTGCTGCGAGTGCAACCTCACAGCCTCGCAGATGGGCCGGGCGAGGCTCGCACAAGAGACGCGGCTGTAGGCAGTGTGCAGATTTGCCCATATCTCTACGGTAGCAAAGTTTGCAATGGAACGGCGCAAACTCGCAGATGGCTTTCGCAGGTCGTCTCAAGCCCCCGGCTGCAACAACGACTCAGGCTAACCCCCCCATTCTCCACCAATCCCCACACATGAACGTCAGCAATTTCTCTCCTCACAGGATCGTGATGGAGGAAATAATCTTGGCGTTTGAACATTTCGAGGGCCGGACGAGCGGATGATTGGTGCGAAATTGGAGGCCTAATGGGATGCCGACGGATAAATTCAGGCCCCAGATATCGAGGAGCGTACCACGGTGCCCACTTTGGTCCGTTCGCTATCCCACAGCTCCAGCTTAGTGTGTCTTGCAACGGCATATTCACTGTCCAGCCATAGGATAGCTCCAGAGCGAACAAACGCGCGGGTTTAACGGGAGCTTGTTGTGCTTCCATCTGTTCACAGGACATGGTCGTGCTACCTCACCTCTTCAACCCTCCCACGCACTGCGATTGAATCCAGACTTGGCCCTGCATCCCACGACCCCACGGATGAATGTACAGCGCTCTGTTTGAGACGCCTGTATTTGTCCATACACTGCCCCACCGCCTCATTCTCGACCACGTTTCGGAGATGGTAGCGACGGCCGTCCAAGTTTGCCAGTTGTATACCGCCCGTCGCATCCTCGCCGAGGTCCAGCATCGCATCAACGGCTTCAACACGTACGGCTAATCAACCAGACAAAGCAGAACAGCGCACAATCCCAAATAATAAAACTTTTTCCCATGGCCACCATGGTACAGGCCGCGAGCGTGACCGCCACCCATCTCAAAGAAGGGGCGGTCCTTGATGTGCAGGAGATACCGAATGGTGCCAGGCCAGCACTTTTGATCCTGCACAACGACGGTGAGGAGGACATTGTAGCCATCTTCGCGGACGTGCTGGGCCAGCGCTGGGAGCCGGCGTCAACGCTGGAGGACGCGCTGTCCGGGCCACGTGAAACCGTGTATGGGATAAGTAGCAAGCTGGCTAAGCCGCGACTGGACGGCTGGGATCGCAGCAGGCTGCTCATCAACACACATCGAGTAGATGGAGGCTGCGAGCTGGACGAGGCCATTACCGACCGCTGCGACTACGAATACCTCTACACACGATCGCCCTTTTTCCGTCGAGACGTGTCGCGATACCTGGGCTTCATCCTGGGCCAGATTGGCCCCCATCGCGACCTTACCAAGAAGGCGCGCACGACATTGATTTCGACTACGTTTCCCGATGTACACGCGGCGCTCCCCAACCTGGACATACTGTCAGTCGGCGCAGATGCGATAGAGATACGAGTGGATTTGCTCGAGGAGCCTCTGCCGGACGGCACGGTCAGCAAGGTCCCGAGCCTAAAGTATGTGGGAGAGCAAGTCATGGTACTGCGGCAGCGCACAGAATTGCCCATCATCTTCACGACGAGGTGTACCAAGGAAAACGGTCGGTTCCCCATGGACGACCCCTCCCTCTTCTACAAGTATCTAGGGCGTGCAATACAATGGGGTTGCGAATACATTGACGTGGAACTGTGGCTGCCAGAGGAGATTAGGAGAAAGCTGGCTGAGCACAAGGCTTGCACCAAGATCATTTCGGCGTTCCATGACTTTTCAGGTACCTTCAAGTGGACCGCGCCTGAAACACAACGACTGTTCGAAAGGGGGGCGGTGTACGGGGATATTGTCAAGATGTATGCCCTGGTCAACTCAATGCAAGAAAACTACGAGCTCGAGTACTTCCGGTCGACTATCCAGGCCAAGTATCCACACCCTCCCTTTTCAGGGCTCAACATGGGACCGATGGGCCAGCTATCGCGGACTCTAAACAAGATATTCACACCAATCACACACCCGCTGTTACCCATGATTGCAGCACCGGGGCAATTAAGCGCAGCTGAGATCAATGCGGCGCTCCACACCATGGGCCAGATGCCCAAGCAGGACATTTACGGCATCGGTAGCTTCCGGTCAACATCGCAAGCCATGTTCTTCGAGAAGTGTTTCAACGAGCTTAGCCTACCGCATTCGTTTGGGTTTGCAGAGCGAGCGCCCAAGGCTTCGATTGAGCATATCCTGCGCCGCAACAACTTTGGAGGCGCATACATCAACCCGCCGCTGGCTGCCTCAGCGCCCTACCTGCCGTCCCTGTCCAACGCGGCCCGGGCGATTGGACAAGTTGATACGGTGCTGGCCTGTCCCGGGACCAACAATTCATCCTTCATTGGCGACAATACCCGGTGGAAGGGCATACGGGCCACACTTACCCGCGACTTTGTGCCATCTGCATACAGCGGACAGGCGGCATTATTGCTGGCCAGCAACGAGGCGGATGCATCGGCGTCGCTGTTTGCGCTGAAGAACCTTGGTATTGGGCCGATATACACGATCGGATTCAAGTCGCAAGGACCATTGTCGACTGACGTGTCACCGGTGCGCTCAATCGAGGATGTAAAGCGACTGCAAGAGCCGTTTGTTATCATCTCGGCACTGCCTGCGGATAAGTCATTGCTCGTGGTGCCCCTGCTGAAGCACTACAGGGTCGGGGGTCGGAATGGCACCACCAATGGCGCCACAAACGGACGTGGGTCGTCAGGAACAAGAGCTGCAGCTGGCAAAGTGTTTGTCGACCTGGCCAGTGGGCCCCGAAAGGCCGACCCACTGAGCATGGCCATATCGGCAGGGTGGACTGCATACGGCATTGATGACGTATCGGCATGGACGACAGTTGAAACGATTAGGAAACTCGTGGGCCAGAACGTGTGCTATGACTTTGTGCGTTTGGCGTCTGGAAGGGGTCACTTTTAGCATTAGCGGGTGCAACAATGAAGTTTCGAGACATTTTTCTCATTCGCGCAAGGACCGGGAGGCATTTGTATGTGAATCGTGCAGAAGTATATGCAGCATGACACTATAAGGCGGCGGTATGGCGGCAGAGCGGCACAGCGCGGTGACAGTCAGCGCTGGCCGGTCGGTCGGTCGGTAGGTCATGGCGTATCTTTTTGGCTTTTGGTCGGATTCGGGCAATGCCATGACGAAGGGGGGTGTGCACTGAGGTGAGGTGAGAGGGAGCAACCGGCGGGCAAGTCAGGGTCAGTTCCTCGGGGGAGGCGTAACCGGGCACGAGGACTGGCGGGTTGCAGGACGGCTAGGCCTAGGGTGGTTTTGGGAGGTTGTGAATTGATTGGTGAGCGGGCGATACCCCAGATTTCCAGAACAAATGCGAGGCAGTCCGGCGCTACAGTGGCCGACTAGGCCGCAACGGGATAGAAGCGTGAGACGGACGCAATCTAAGTGTCCAAATTGCTGCAGCTGTTACATGGGAGCAGAACCGAGGCACGGTGCGCTGTCTGGGGGGGTTAGCCCATGAGCTGTCTGGCTTGGGTTTGATTTCCCATTGAGACCGGCGGCGGGCTGGCCTCTCGTACCCCAGCGGCCTCATCATGGTCATGTTTTGCTGCCCTCGCCGCGGGCGGGCGCCTAAGCAGCGACCTTGCAAGGGCTAGCAGAGCTGCGTTATCCAGCATCGTATCGCCGCCTCGGCCCAGCGGCCGCCAGACTCGTATGGGGTTCAGTGTGTGTGTGTGTGTGTGCCTGGGTTTGGCTGCTCCAGAAAAAGAGTCTTCTACCGGGGGCGAGGCTACTGCGTATAGTACATGGCCCGAGGATCGTCATCACGCGTCCTTGTCCTCCCCAGCGGTTCCATCCACCGCATCCTTCTAGTAGACGCACCGCAGCGAGTCGCATCCGAGTTGGCTCGCGCTCCCGCTTCATCAAGCCTCCCCCTGCCTGTCCCCGCTGCCAAAGGCCTTAATTTGAACTGGGACCTTGCACCGTGCTACTTTGGTGTGCTTTCTTCTTCCTAACGTCTTGTTCGCGGCCAAACGGTTATTTGCAGGCAGAATATGCTTCTGGTCCACCGTCTTATAGCTTCGCTATGTCCACCGAAGTCTCGCAGTCACTGGCCGCCGCAATGGCACGCCCCCAAATTGGTATCGACCGCCTGCCGGCTCGTCGCGTTTCAAACGAGCCTCGAGAGGCCATGAACTGCAAGAGTTGTCGGAAGCGAAAGGTTGGTTTCTCCCGCCCGTCTGTCGTCGCTCGAGGTGGGACGTTGCATGCTGACAAGTCGCCTACTGTAGATCAAGTGTAACCGCACTCGGCCAACCTGTGAAGCTTGCCAGGTCTTCAACTGCCCGTGTATATACGGTATGTGTGAGCGGGTGCCCGCTTAGTTGCTTTTGCCGGATCCAAAGCTGACCGCTTTTGCTTGCAGATGCCGTGCCCAAAAAGAGAGGCCCCAAGACAGACGTCCTCGAAGCTCTTCTAAAGCGCGTTGATGGCTTGGAGAAGCGCCTCGTGTCCGAGGGCAAGAGCGAAGACCCATCCGATGCCGGCACCACCACATCGGCAACGTCCACGTCCACGACGACGACGACGGCGACGCATCATGAGAAGACGAACGTCGACCGAAAGCCAGCAGAGCTTGCAAAGTCGCAGTCCCATTCTCCACCCCAGGTCTCGCCCCGCCAGGCAGATGCTATGCATCATGCGCAGCAGCAGCAGCAGCAGTTGATGTCACCAGTTGAGCCGAGGTACCTACTACAGCCTGTGTGCAACTCTGCATCTGGCGCACAGCTAACACGCCCGCCCAGCCTGCAATCACCCTCGCTAGCACCCGACCTGCTGGTAGACACGTACTTTGCCAGAATTCACGGCAAACCCTACTATATCCTGGACGAGTCGACCACTAGACAGCGACTGCAGGCCAATCAGCTCCCCAGCCACTTAGCCTATGCTATATACGCCGTGAGCGCCAGGTACGATATGCGCCTACCCGAGCAGTGCTGAAGACGATTAATGTAATTACCCCAGATATGCACCCCACTTCGGAGGATACAGCTCTGCAGTGCGCGTTGGACACGAATATGCCCGCCGCGCCCGCCTCGAGCTCGACATTGATGAGCCCTCGATTGAAACCCTGCAGACGCTCCTGCTTCTCTCGCAAGCGAGCTTCCAGCTAGGCAAGGGCAAGAAGACGCTGATGCTGCTGAGTATGCACCTGGCCCTGCCCGACTATGTTCCCACCTTTGTTCAGGCTAACATGAAGCCCTTGCAGACTCTGCCATCAGCATGGCTTTTGCCCTCGACCTACACCGCGAACTACCCCACGCCCTCAAGGTCACGCCGGCCGAACGCGAAGGCCGACGACGCCTCTTCTGGTCCTGCTACCTCATGGACCGCTTCGCTGCAACCGGCTCCAAGCGACCCTCGCTGGTTTCGGACGAATCGATTGTACTGCGATTACCGAGCTGGCAGCTGCACCCGGGCGCCATGCTAATCGAAGGAGATTATTTTCCAAATGGCTGCAATCTGCAGTACATGGGCGCCACAGGCAAATGTGGACAAGGGAGCATGGGTATGCTGATCGGCATAGCTCGAATCCTGGGTATAACAAATCGCTACTTAGCGGCCGGAGGCGTCAAGGGGGATTCACACTTTCCTTGGCATTCGCTCTCCAACCTTTCCAAGATCCGCCAAGAACTCGACATCTGGGCCTCTGAGACGCAGGATACCTTTACATCCATCGATGCCCTCTTTGGCCAGCCCGACAGCACCATCCTGGTGCTGAGCAAATTGGTCTACCACCTCATACACTGCCTCATCTACCGCCCCTTTTTGCCTGTAGATTTGGCAGAGCTGTCCGGAACGTCGCAACATCAACCCTGGCAAATCGAGGCGACCAACCTATGCTTCCTCCACGCAAACGCCATTGCTGAGCTCGCCGAGATAGGACGGGCTTCCTCCATCATCGACTGGCCAGCCTTTGTCGGCTATTGTGTGTGCACGGCAGGCACCATTCATGTACACGGCGCCCACTACCCTGGACGCGAAGGCGAGGTCTTCTCCGTCAGCGCCGAGTTCCTGTCGCGCGAGATTCAGCAGCTATCCGAGCTGAGATTCGTATGGGCGGGTGCTCAGCATCAACGAGACACCCTCCAGACCATTTACGGATGTCATACTGAGCTTGTTCAATCTTTGGCAAGCAACCCGATGCGCTACGCCCCAGTCTTTCAGCTTGAAGACTTTTTCGACAGGTATCCCGGCCAGATCTTCGACGGATCGCACATCACCTTCGTGGACATTGCGGTCGACTCCATCCATGAAGGGTAAGTAGTCCGAGCTGCACACGGTGCACACTTGCTTACGAAGAAAAAAACAGGCTTGCGACCTTCAACATCGAGCAGCGGAACAACATGTATCTGACCAGCGGCGTGATTGGAAACGTGCAAGAGTACCAAAAGCGACCAGTACCAACACAGCGTCCACAGTATACAAACGGCCACTCAAACAAGAGGCGGAGAGCAACAACTTCGATTGTAAAGGCATCACCACAAGCGCATCAGATCCCTCCAACACCCACATCAGCCACGCACCCACCTGTCGTACGCACCCACCGACCTTCGGATGCGGGCACTTCAGAAACGAATGGGAGCCCTGGAGATGGCAGATCTGTTCCTGCCGATTCAAACACATCGCCCTACTCACCGCCATTACCAAACAACTTGGGAAACGGTCCAAACACGAATGGCAGTGGGCTCAACCTTCCATTTTCGCCAAATTTCACATTTTCGCCATTACCACAGCTTGCAAGCTTGGCACCATCACCTGTTCCTCGCACAGCAAACCTCAACCCCGAACAGGACAATAGTGGGTTAAATCTTGACCCAAGATTGAGTATGGCGACGCCGTACGATCAGCAGGCAACTCCAGGCGCGGGAAGTACGTCAGGTGCATCGGCGCATACCGACCCTGACAGCAAGGATCCGTTCTTGACTTTGCTTGAACAACTTGCGGAGAACGAGGTTAGCAGAGGCGGCCCAAGCGAGCTAGATTTCTTCTTGGGCGGTCAGAGTGGCTGATATTGCAACTCTTCCACAACAGGCTCGAAATCTCGGAGTGGGCAGCCCCGCAATATCACGGCGGACCGTCGGGGCGGCAATGCTGCCATGATCATCACATGGGGTTCACATTTCGACACAGATTTTCACTTCAAAGTACATTTTAAAAAAACAGTCTCGACAAGCTATCATCTAGGGCTCGTCATCAAGCGGCACGGTCGGTTTGAACTAGGGTTCCATGTAACCAAGATAGGGGCGTTTGGAGCACATTGAGGCTGGCTTCACAGCCCGGAAGCCACGTTAAACGAACGTCACGGCCGCAATGTCCAAACTTGTATAATAGCCATTGCTCGGCAACTCCACAAGCGCTTTTCGAAAGAAAGCGGGTAGTAATAATTGCCGCCAGATGCACACACAACCACCTCCATGGCCAAACTTCTTTCCCCCCTAGTCTCACAGCTGCAGAACAGGCACCGTGGCACGTCTTTGGTGCCCACACCATTGCAACCGACAGGCTCAGATATGGAGGGCGTCATGGAGGGGAGAGGGGCGGCCTCGGTGCTTTAATCGGCACTCCACCCGCTGAGGGGTGGCGGAGCCTTCCGATTCAAGGCAAGAGCAAATCAATCAGTAGGATGCCGTGTTCGCATATCCCATCGCCCGCGCCCGAACAAGGACCCTGGCTCGATTCTTGCTCTAGCGCCAAATCTCGCATACCCCCCCAAGGGTTACTGCCGCCACCGTAATCCAGGCCGCCCAAACCGGGGCGTGGGTTTGGCAGGAATCCCGGTAATTCCAGAACGACGACGACGACGACAACAAGACACGAAGGGTGGCTTTTTTTTTACACGTGATGATGGATCGATCGGTTATTTTAGCTCGACTTTCTTCTAGGCAGGTGCGACGATTGATGAAAAAGTCTGGGAGAGAGAGGGGTTGGTTTGCAGTTGGACGAATCAGCTTTTGATCACGGGCTTATTCTTCCGTGCTCTTTTGCCTTGTCCTTGTTCCTTGTCCACATGCCCCTTGCCCTTTTGTTCCCTCCCTTTGATCTTCGTCTTCTTGGTCGTACTCCTGGATCCCTAGGGTATTTACCTCTTCCAAGGGTCGGCAATTGGCGCAATCTATATATAAATACCGTAATAATTCTGTTTATTGTTTTACACTTTACCTCACGAGACTAGACCCTGAATTCGCCAAAGAAAGCCTCCCCCCTCAACAAATCCACTGTTTTGTCCGTGTCCGTGTTCGTGTTTGTGTCAATGACTGTGACTATGACTGTGACTGTGTCCATGTCCATGTGCGCAAGGTAAAGAAACCCCCTACCCTTGGGCACAGAGGCCTGGATGGTTGCCATTACTATTACTACTGTTATTATTATTATTATTATCATCATCATCATCATTCTAGTCTTTTATTCTATTGTTTGGAGCGGAGAGAGATTCCGGGGGGGGAGGCCGACTTTTATGCAGGTCAATGACTTTTACTTGGCACCATTTACTCGCTGACATCCTAGTCTATTGTAGTGCGTTGTAAGTTTGCATTGTGAGATGGAGAACGAAAGAACGAAAATAAAATAAAATAAGCGATGCGGAGGAGGAGGAGGAGAAGAAGGAGGAGAATCCAGGGAAGGAAAGGAGGGGGAGGGGAAGTCACGCGCGGTTTCTTGCGACAATGGACAGGCAATGAACTTATAGGTTACTAATCCATTCTACTTTGTTCCTAGCTTTTCTCTTTAAAAAAGGTACAAACAAGGTTACTAGTTCTGGATTTTTAGTTTATTGTTCATGTATATAAATGTGTGTGTGAGAGAGAGAGAGAGAAAGAGAGAAAAAAAGGCCAAGCTTAACCTACTCTACACAGTGTACGTCTATGTAACATGGTTGCGAAATTTCGCCGCAAAAGTATCTGCAACATGTACGTGCTTTTCCTGAGTTTACAGGGATTAAAGGGGGGGGGAGAAGAATGGATTTCCCCATCTCTTCTCTTCTTCTTGTTCTTCGTCTTCGTCTTCGTCTTCGTCTTTGTCTCTTTCGAGGGTTAAGCGTACCCTACTGTCCTCGGATCCTTCTTGTTCCCCTTCCCCACTTGAGAGCACGATAAACCACGATTGGGATACGGGCTATAGTTAGACACTAGGTACGTATGCAGATCCTCTTTTCTAGATCTTCTTCTCGTATATGTAATCAACACGGTTTCAGACTCTCTATTTCTCTCTCTCTCACTCAGAACCTCTGTATATTTCTCGGAGGGTTTTTGTTTCTTTTCTTCTTGTACGCGTACAGCATCGGGTCGGCCGGTATCGGTATCGGTATCGGCATAATATTGGCATTTGAAACCTGACGCGATGTGAAAGGTGACGTGATGTGATGTGAGATGATGATGATGACGCTACAGGGGGGGGATCGCAAGTTGGGAAACGAAAAGATAAAGATATACCGAGAATGCGACGCGAATACGAGTTTGAGAGGGAGAGGCAAAGAAAAAAACGTGGCCATGGCATAATGTGAAACAAATTACAAGGGTTGGGTACATCAAGTAGGAATTTCGCACGGATAGACGACTCGGTGCATTGCATGGCATTTCGTATACTTTTGACTTGTTACCGAGTCACTGTACCCGCTCGCTCCTGCTTCTTTCTTCTCTCTTAATCTTCCCGTTTTCTCGCTACAACACAAGGATGACAAAGAATTGAGAATTTCTTACCAGGAGCTTAAACGGCAACACCGTTCAGTGTGGGGAATGGACGCCCCCCCCCCCCTCCCCGCTTCGTCTTTTCAATGTCGCCCACTTCCCCGCTCACATGTACATGTCACTCACTGATCCATCACACGATACCGTATCCATCCTGCGAGCTAACGGCAAATAGGCGGCAGATGCATCAATCCACGCTTTACCTCATCCAAACTCGCAGGTACGTGCGCGATTCTGCACCTGCGATAGGCTCGGGTCACTTACAAGATCCTATAGGCAGCATTGTCCAACTTGTTTGACTATTTTGATTTTTAATATCTACCGGTGGTACAAACCACGAGACGGGGGGGGTTTTGTTCTTCCTGCCTCACTAAACTCACTAAAACCTAGACAAAAGTTAAATGGTATTACAGAGTGTCTGTGCTTGCCTTGCGCCCTCGTCTGTAACCGAGGGCTTGGTGAACGGCGTGGTCTTGGCTCTGTGTGTGCGTGCGTTTGCTTTGCATTGTCTTGGGTTGGGGTGTGTTGGGAGGAATGATGCGCGGGTGAGAAGGGATGCAGGGGAGCGAGTCAGTGCCAGGTTGCTGTGGAGCGATGCGGGCGAGCGAAAGTGCGAAAGTGCGAAGCTTGGTGAACGGTGAGGTGAACAGGGGAGAGGGAAGAAAAGAAGGCAGAGAAGAGCCGTTGTTGCGGACGGGAGTGGGAGCCTGGGGATGGTCATGGTAAATGGGCTAGTGGTAGGTAGAGGTGGGTACGCTGATGCAGGGTCTCTGGGGGTGCGTGTCTGACCTGCAGTCCGTGGTGAGCATGTACGTGACATGGGATGCATGGTGTTGCTTCCAGGGGTGAGTTCTGAATCATGTGCGGTTTGGTAAAAGGAGATTTGGACGAGGCAGTGCGGTGGTGGGTGACAAACGGATGCCGTCGGCGTCGGCGTCAGCGTCAGCGTCGGCGTCGGCAAAGATGAAGAAAGTGGTCTGTAGGTCTAGATGGAAAGCTGGGCGTGGGAAATCATGTGACCAGCATACAGTGCGTCGCATCGCTGGGGTGTTTTTTGCTCATCTATCGATAGGCAGCCGAGTCTGCGTGCGCAAGTGTGTACCTATGTGTATGTGTGTGGGCTTATTTACGGCGCATAAGTGATCATCCCGAGATCAGCACGCATTGCCCAAACTCCGCACTTTCATATACCGACGACTCAGACATCATGTCATTGCCAAAATACCTCTAATTCCTTCTCATGAATCAAGGTCATGTAAGATACACCGCCGGCTAACATGTACACGCGTGTACGACTCCACGCAGCAAAAAAAAAGGAGAAACAACGGTAAGTGGTCAAAGCAAGTCATTGTCACATGCAACCAAGTCATGCATAGAGCCCCATTCGTTGTGCAGCAGAGCTGCTTTTCGTGAAAGCCCACCGGCTACATACAAATGCTGCAAGGCCGCGGAGAGGAATCCCTAACGTGGCAGGGCCGTTTCCAAAGAAGTGGAGTAACCCTTTGAATAGGTATGTACTGGGTTGTCGGTGGTGTTCTGACGTGAAGCAAGCTGCGTGTGGAGCGTATGCGGGTCAAGGGATCGGAGCAAAGTGTACAAGGATGGGAAAAGGTTGGGTCAACGGGCGCTTCAAAGCTTTGGGCGGCAAGAGTTGCGTAACGAGTGCGTTATGTCGGCAATCACTCCCGAGTATCATGGGCAATGGATGGGTCGGCGCGCAGTGCACATGCAGAGGTGTGGCACGGTGGGATAGGCCTCATGTGAAAAGGCCTGTGCATAAATGATCCACGGATATCGCAACGTAGTGAAGATCATATCTCTTATTTCCATAGTCTTGCCCCAATAATCTACCTGTTGACATCTACGTCTTCATGAATCAGACACATTCGTGCACTGGTCATCATTGAGCTTTTCTTCAAGTCATGGTGACAAGCTCCTCAGCTGATACTGGGTGAATAGCCTGTGAAGCACAAGTTAGCATCCGGTGCATCGATATGCATCAGTATGCATCAGTATGAAAGCTCAAATTCGAATGCTGTCACCATCCCTGAACCTTGAGACGCCGTTTCGTCATCCGAGTAAGCGAGCTATGGCGGCATATGCAGCAAGGGACGGACAACAGTACAAGAAAGGAAGGTTAGGATAGCACGTACCACACAGTTATCAAAATCCTTCTTGGTGGCACCCATCTTAATCGCCACACCAAATCCTTGCAGAATTTCACTGCTTCCCTGGCCCAAGATGTGCAGACCAACGACTTTCTCATTTTCACCTGCACAAATGATCTTGTACGCTGTGGGCTGCTTGTCGCTGGGATCCATCATGGCAAAGTACATGGCCGTGAACTGGGTTTTGTAGATCTTGATCTTGTCGCCATACTTTTCGCGCGCTTCGGGCTCAGTCAAACCAATCGAACCGATCTCGGGGTGAGCGAAAACGACAGAGGGGATATTTTCGTATTCCAAGTGTGCATCGGGCTGGTTGTTGAAGAGACGGTCAGACAGGCGGCGGCCAGAGGCGATGGCAACGGGTGTGAGCTCAAAGCCGCGGTCGCAAACATCTCCGATGGCGTAGATGTTAGGAATGGACGTGTTCTGGTACTCGTCGGTCACAATGTGGTTCTTTTCGTTGAGCTTGATGCCAAAGTCGGCAATCTTGAGGTCTTCAATTTCGGGCACGCGACCGGTCGCAAAGAGGACCTCTTCGACTTCGACAGTCGATTCCTTCTTCGTCGCGGTTTCTTGGTAGGTCACGCGCTTCAGCCCGTTGCCGATATCCTCTACCTTGGTGATTTGTGTACCCTTGTACAGGTTGATACCTTGACGCTCATACTCCTGGGTCACAGTGTCCTGGATCATGGGGTCGAAACTCCGGAGAAGCTTGTCGCCACGGATGAAGAAGTGTGTTTTCGTGCCGAGAGCGTGAAGCATACCGGTCATCTCAACACCAATGTATCCGGCGCCGCTTGTCGCGATACTCTTGGGCTGCTTCTCGAGGTCGAAGAAACCATCGCTGTTGATGCAAAGCTCCTTGCCGGGAATGTCGGGTATCACAGGTCGTCCGCCGGTTGCAATGAGTATGTGTTTCGCCTTGATGCGCTGGACACCTCCATCGTTGAGTGCAACTTCAACCTCGTCCTTGGCAACAAATTTCGCCCGCCCTCTGAAGTGCTCAATCTCATCCTTGTTCAGGTTGTTCTCGTAGATTCCGTTCAGACGCTTCACGTAGTCGTCTCGCTTCTTCTTGAAGTATGGCCAGTCAAAGTCCGGTACGCCGCCAACCTGGAAGCCGTATGCGGGTGCATCCCTGAAGGTTTCTGCAATGGCTGCGGCATTCCACGTCACCTTTTTCGGTACACAACCAACGTTCACGCAGGTACCACCGTATCGCGATGACTCAATCGCAATGACTTTGGCGCCGTGCTTGGCTGCTCGTCGGCCTGAGGCAATACCCCCACTACCGATACCCAAGACCAGGTAGTCGCACTCCTTCGCAGTAGACGACATCTTGAAGCCGGACGTGGAGAAGTGAGACGAAAGTTTCGATAGGCGTGATGATGCCACTGCTGAAGGCAAAGGGTGGAAGTGCGATCGAGACAGGATGGTTTGTCGAGTGGATGGAGGGGTACTGGTACGGAGACTCGTTGATAGAGCTCGCAGTCTAAGGGTCGCAGTTCTTTGCATTAAAGGTGCAGCTTGGGTGACGGTGGATACTTATGGGAACAGCGAGGGCATCTAGATTTTAATGCGCGAGTAGTCACAGGCTGGATTGGTTGACGTTAGTAATCCTATATGCAGATGCAGTTTGTTGTACGGCTTGATAACCATTCGCTGGCTGCATGCAACTGAAGATGCCAGGAGCGACGTACAGATTACTATGCGCCGCTGTATAAGCTGCGCTGTATGCTGCTTGATAATCCAGTCTCGAAATTTTGAGTTTTGCGATTTGTATCAATAGATGATGACGCGACCTCGGTCCCTGGCGAAGACGTCAGTGCGCTATACCGCTTTTGATGGCTGCTTGCAGATTACCTCATCGCTCGTGCACTCCACTCTAAACACCCGCACTCGCGTCTCCAGTAGCGGTGATTGTATGTTGTGTTCCATGAACGAGATCTCGGCAGATGTTGGTAGGAGATATGCCAACACATGACAGCAGCACAAATTTGCCCGGACAGTGAATCGTGAAGCAACCTTCAGAAGCCCGCAACCCTTCACGTCACCGAGCCTCACAACGAGCCTGAAGGCATCACGCTACACCGCACGTATAAGACTTACATCTAATATCAATTCTGATATTCTCAACATGGGAGGAAGGCTCTCTATGCCAAAGGCCGCCGATGGCTTAAGTGAAACCTCCAAACCAACCTCTGCAAACGCACGCGCCCGCCTCACGCGGGGTCGAGGCATCATCAATGGCCGTGTAAGTCTTGATTACCTGAATTGTATCAGCAGCACCTTCTGATATTAATCTAAGACAATCATGGCGCCGTTGGCTGCCCTTACAATGGCCGGCCTGCTCTTCGTCTACGCTCGAACTTCGATACGAGCCGCAAAGCTTAACGCGAAAAAGCATCGAGAAGCAGACGGTGGGCAAATCAGCTGGCACAGGGAGAGTCTGAGGCGACATGGGCAGATAGAGAGGTTAGACGACGATAGAGGGACCTTTGGGGAAGCACTCATGGGAGACATTCGCAAGAAGAAGCAGCAAAAGGTGGAGGACAGCCAGAAGGCGGCGGTGGAGAGGTCAGAAAACGACGCAGAACTGAGGAAGATTATGGGGAAGAAAGACTGAGGCAAAAATGCACCACGCGCCTTTGCGGTGTAATTGGACAAGCGCACAAATGAGGGATAAAACCAAAATGATAGCCTGCCGCATGTAGGCACTGTGGAGTCTAGAGAGTTCAAACATTCCCTCAATGCTTACATCAAACGATGGCTGATTGCATTCTATCTTATGAGGCTAGAAAAGGGTCGACAGCGCGCCATATGTTGCACATGACCACATGTGGCAGCTAAGCATTGCTCGGTCTCTCTAGTGATGTGATGGTGGAGCTACGAGCTACCGGTACGTACCATGGTCCGCGGCCGGTAGCTTCATGTCATACATTTTCTGTCACATACAGAAGTTTCCTTAACCGGTCGACGTCGAATAGTAAAGAAGGCTTGACACGAGAGTCGCACGACATGACATGGCACAAGGATGGCTGCCAGAGGTACACAGCTGCCGCAGCTGCCGTATGGATGAGTGGTGATTCGTTGAAGCTATGGATATGCATGTAAACCAGGGTGAGTAAAGCTTCACATGTAAGCCAACCCCGCATTTTCACGCCGTGGTGGCTTTCAAACATGCACCATGCCACGAGGTTTGGGTGCGTGACGACCAGCGCGACGCAACGACGAGTGCGCACATTGGAGCGCGGCCGCTTGATGAGGTTGTGAGCACGAAGCGAGTGACATGTCTGTTCGTAGAGACATGTTGAAGTGCAGATAGTTCGCGTCGATCATTCCCCTGCAGCCAATGATTACATCCTTCTGTGGCCGTTAGACTGTTTTGGGCTGCTCATAGCACAAAGCGCGATCTCAACCCCACCATTCCATCACCACAATCGACGTCGATATACACTCAGCACCGCCCGCCATTGTCGCCCAATCCTGCCCTCTACCCCAAGCCTCTCCACGCCACACCATTCGCGTATACACGGCATCTGTATCGAGCTTGGCGACGCAGCGGTCTTCATGGAGCTTGCCCGGCTGCTGGCCCGATCGCGACTGCCGTAGGAAGACAGCACCATCTTCCACAGCTAGCGATAGCCAGTATGCCCAAGCAGGAGGAATCGAGGCCAAATGTACAAAAGGACATCCCGAATAGGCCGCGTGATCTGACCGACGTCTCAAGAGCTGTATTGCGGAGCGAACAGGCAAAACGATGGACCAAGAGGTACAGGACTGAGGTCGCCGCAAGCTCTAGTAGCCTGCTTTCCACATTTACTGCAGTACGTATGAGTTATAACGAGCGATATCACGTGCGAATCGGGAGTGCTAATAGCTTTCAGTATCCCTTGGATTCCGTCAAGACCCGACTGCAAGCGTAGGCCAGCTTCCTCCCTCGACTTACCCCGGAACGTGGCTAACATCGCACAGCTACAAGTTCAATTCCTTCACCGACTGCGTCCGTCATACGTACAAGACCGAAGGCTTTCATGGCTTCTACCGCGGTGTCTGGTCTCCCCTCGCGAGCATCACCCTCGTCCGCACCGTATCCTTCTCCATATACCAGCGAACCAAGTACGCGCTTGACAACTGGATCTACCAGACTACAGGAAGCTCGCCGCTTGTTATTGCCAACACTAGAGGCGCATGGCCTACGCTCTCGACAGTCGCATGTTTTGGCCTGGCAGGCGTGAACGCGGGTGCTGCCATTACAGTAATTGCATGTATGGTCCCCTCGTCGTCCCATATGCACGCTTAGCTGACTGACCCTGGCTCCAGGTCCTTTCGAGTTGACCAAGTTGAGCGCCCAAATTTCCGTGTTGATGGCGGAGCGTAGTGACGGTGGCGGCAAGAACGAGGCTATACGGAAGAGCTATCAGAATTTGGGAACCTGGAAGACGGCGCAAAATCTGGTCAAGCACCGGGGATGGGGAGGCCTATACTCTGGTTTCCACTTGCATCTACGTGGGTGAAATGACACACAAACGGAAAAACGTGGAAAGGCTGACTTGACATAGTTCGAGATTCCATCGGTACCGGCATCTACTTTGTTACATATGAGAGTGTGAAACAGATCCTGGCAAATGCGCGCGGAACTTCGCCCACGCACCCATTGGCTGTAGTTGTAGCCGGCGGGGTGTGCGGATTGGTCAGTTGGGCATGCGTAAGTGATCGACGATAACGCAGCCTGCATTGGAAATTCTAACGAACGACATAGATATTCCCTATCGATACGGTGAAAAGCATCTACCAGCGCAACTGCCTCGTTGGGGGTAAAGACAAGGCTACCAGACCGAAAATAGAATTTTTCAGCCGTCGGATGTACAGAGGTAGGCAACCATGCATCTCGCTTCAACAGCTGGATCCTAATCAAGTCTAGGTCTGGGCGTCTCCATGTCGCGATCATGCATGGTCAATGCAATCTTCTTTACCGCCTTTGAATTCCTCAAGAAGCGCATCAATGGTATGACCTACGATGAAGAACTTCTCCGCGCGAATGATTATTAATCGCAAGCAATGCTCATCTGGCGTTCAACTGATTAGGGTTCAACTGTTTCTGCATACGGCATGGAGTAGGCGCATATCATTGCTTGTGTGGAAGCGGGTATGTAACTTATCCTGGATTTGAGTACGCTACTACTGGCATAGCATTGAATATGACGCACGTGCACCGTGCGCGCTTTCTCAAGCTTTTCTCTGAATATTCGAACATCTCATCTGTTCCGTATCTCAGATACTCTCAGATGCTCTCACACGCTCTAATCTAGTCATTCTTTATTCGTCTCGCAAATCGCCCTTTCCTCCTTTGATTTATGCCCGTGATAATCACACGGATTCAGGTCTTTATTTTTCGGCCAAGACGGGATTTCGAGACGCAAATTGCTATAGCGCAGCATGACGCGGATCAGGAACTCAATCGGCAGTTGAAACCTAAGCTCAATCTCACCATTTGCCTCTGTGTCCATTGCTTCATAGAACTCAAGGCAGTATATTTCGACTAGAAGATCTAGAATAGGATGATCCGTGCGAAGCTTGGCAAAGCCGTAAATGACATTGTCGTAGGAAGAAACCGAGTTTTTGCTCATAAGGTCGCTGATGGTAACTTCAAGAACCGCTCGGTGAAAGTTGGGCGAAAGAATTTGATCACTAAGGACAAGGGATTTCAACCTCAAGGGCAAGTAAACATCCCCTATAGAACAGTATGACTTGGTTGTACCGTCATCGATGTTTTCCGGGAGCCATTGCGTATATAGCCAGTCAATGAAGACTTCAACTTCATGTTGTTAGTGAAGGCAACTCCAGGGCCTACCGTGTGCTCACAAGCATCGCAGTCGACGTCCTTCAACGTGACAACACCTTGCTCCATCCAGGATCCGGTCAACGCCTTTTCGAAGTACTGGGAGTGCTGCACAAGTAGTGAATGATAGACTGTGTACTTGATCTTGTTCTTGCTGACAATCACAATGACGAGCGACGACTCGCGAGCTGCGGTGCTGTGTTAGTGATCAGCATGGAGAACTCTACGGTATCGCGGCGCACTTAAATGTACCTCGGGCTTGATATCCTCTTGCTATCCATGTCTACCGAGATGGCTGTAGTTGCTGCGCGGTCGTAGTCGCTCAAGGCGCGCGTTGGTCTTGTAGTCCTTTGGTGAGGTAAACGCGACTAGCGTCATATCACACCAGTATTACAGTTCTCTCACCTCTCCTCAGTCACCAAGTCTTGCGCACAAGTGGGGCAAGATGATCTCTCACTTGAATACAGTAACGTGATAGATGGATAGAATGAGACTACTTTTATCCAACAACTCCTTCCCCTACTTAGTCTTCTACGCCAGCATCCAGCATGGCCGCAAGCAAACAGTGACAGAGCTACATACATCTCAATACTTGAGAGCAGATTAAGTAGTCAATTGATATAACCCAGTGTCCTCAGGAGCATTTCTGCTATCCAAATCGTCGAAGAAGGCTGTTCGCCTACTTCCATGGTCTCTACAGCACAACTCGAGGCTTATGCATCGAAGCTGGCACCTCATATCGTCGACCACACTTTGTTCAGAAAAATACTTTTACATCTTAGGGAAGACTTGCTACTCTTGGAGAGAGTAATTTCCAACTAGTTTAGAGCTAACGAACCTCTTTTAATATCCACAAATTCGGCTTTATATGCAAGATTCCTGAACTTGATAAATACATCCTCGATAGGTTAGCCAAAGCGTTCCTGGTCAATATAATGTGTCAAGAGAGTGGCTTTCCAGACTCTGAAGCATGCAAGACTGCGCGTGCTTCAGGGCATTGAAGAAGTTGGCAGATTGACCGGGAGCAAAAGGCTCAGAAAGAGGAAGAGAGCAGATGCTTAGCAACATTAAAAGTGCAATCAGGGACAAGTAGCTCAATGTGAGGATTTGTCGCCAGGAAAAACGAACGATTTGGAATGGTGAGGCTTGCAAGTACCCTATCATCTTGGTTTTTCATAGGTCTACAAAACAAAAGCTTATAAAACATCTGCTACGGATTCTTGGTTAGGACTACATGAACAGTATTTACAAAAATGTCATGGGGCTAGCTTTGATGTGCAATATACATATAGTTGACCATCTACCTATCTCGGTGTCATCTCTTGTCCAGACGGGTATGCTCGCTTAAAACACCAACGTACATAAGCAAGGTATCGGGTACCAGATGGGTTACATCCGCCATGAATAAATGCGTATTTCCAGCGACCACTACATTCATTGAAAAGATTAGTTAACACCCTAAACTCTTGAGTAGGTGAAGACGATGATTTACAGTCTGCCTCGCAGCGTTCAAGAATAGAACTTGATGACTCCCAGTTGGCATCACGGTTATCATTTTTAGTCACCCTAGTTCTGGGCTGTCCGCTGATGGCCGCGCAAGCAGTCCATGACTAAGGTCTGAAAATGTACCCTTAGAGGGATCAGCATCGACTTTGACTCTCTGACTCACAATCACACCAAGCTGAAGACGGTCAGTGTATAGAAAAACAAGTAGGATATCCCACAATTCACCGTCAAAGCATAGTGACAAAGTGTTCAGCGATACGAAAAAAAACAATCCAACGGAGCGTATATACACAACATATAAGAAAATAGATACAAGAGAAGATAAGATATAGTAAATGTAGGTATGCATATGGGTAGCAAGAGCGGCGCCTGGGCATCTTTAGAGTTGCGATATATGGAACGACTGAGGATGAATTGGGGAGTGAATGTTATGAAAATTGAAGCGAGACCCTTTGTAGGAAGGAACAGCACAATACACCCTTAACCAAAATGACGATTGACCTAGAATATTAGTAACACAAGGTCCATATCTAAGAGAAGAATCGCGTGCATTAGATCCCTCCACTGCACATGTGAAAAGATATTGGTCAATAGTTGAATCATCAAAAACAAAGCGCGTAATCACCGAGTATAATATCACAGACGGAGTCCCGATATTGCGCTTTTCGAAGTTTCATTGACCCGCCGACCTAACATATCTCATGACGCCATCTTTGTTCTTCCGGGGAGGGCCCGTATGCAAGCCGTGTCACTGAAAGATCGTGACTATTTCCACCCCAGCAATGGGAATATGCCCGCTGATAATCCGTTGTGCAGCCCCGTAAAAGGCAAATTTCGAAGAAAGGAAGGGAAGTGATGCGCTTAGTCGAAGAGACCGAAGCCCATGTCGTCGTCTGACTCCTCCTTCTCTGTGGGGGTGTTAGCCATGTTCGCGAACGGACTTGCATGTGGGCAGACGCACCCTCTTCCTTCTTCTCCTCAGCTGCGGGCTCAGCAGCTTCAGCACCGCCGGCAGCACCGCCAGCAGCGGCGCCAGCAGCGGGAGCGGCACCGCCGCCTGAGCCGACGTTCAGTAGCAGGTCCTTGACATCCTTGCCCTCGAGAGCCTGTTTGCATATCAGAATTGTGTTCTATCCCCCAGCATGCTCGGTTATGCGCACCTTGGCGAACAGGGACGTCCAGATGGGCTCGACATCCTCGATCTTTGCGGCCTTGATTAGAGACTGGAGCTTGTCGGCCTGTTCAAATTAGCCAATGTGCCCCATTACTGCAACTGCCATTGCACCTCGGAAGTCGTACAGTGATGTCGACACCGTCATCAGCGAGGATGAGAGCGGCGTAAGAGGTGGCGAGCTCAGAGTTAGACATTGCGACGTTTGTGGTCGTGAGATTTGTCGTGAGGTCGGATGTTGGAAGTCGTGAGATTCGAGGGAGCGGAATTGATGGTGTGGAAGGCGCTAACTGATGCCTCTCGTTTAGCGAGGCGCTAAGCCGGTTCAGGACCCGGACGTGTCTTGCCCCTCTGTGACGTCCGCGCAGCTTCCCCGCTATCCAGCTGCATCTTGGCTTCTCGACCTTGCGACCGGCCTACTTACGAGTTTGCATACCGCATACTCCAACCCTCTCCGACGCTCCCTTTAGTCGCAACCCCCCACCGAGTTCATCGGCCCCTACCATCCCCGATCAACGTCTGCCGCCCACCATGACGGACTCACCCTTGCCGCGGATCCCGCTAGATGCGAAAGAGCAGCCCATCCTCGACAAGCTGCAGTCCATACGGACCGAGCTTGAACTAATGAAGCGTGATCGGTCAACCTACGTCAAGAGCCAAGATGTGGTGAAACTGTACGACCAGGTAATCGAGCAGGTCATGATTCTGAACGAGATCCGCGAAACCAAGCGTCTCGAGCAAAACAAGGGTATGTCACGTTGCCACTTACCCAATGTGGTAGATTCGCGTTACTGATGTGCCTGCATAGTCGACTACATGCTCGACGACTGCTTTCAGCTCATTTCCCTCGCCTATCTGACTGTCGGAAAGAACCACGAACCACCAGCCGTGTAGGTATCCAGCCGTGCTCCGTCAAATACATTGGTACTGACATTATAGATATTCATACGTCTCGACTATCAAGGTAACTTAACGTACGAGCCCTCAGACAACTAGGTGTTAATGCTGTCCAGCGTCTCTTAGATCATCTCAAGGAAGCTACATTCTATTCACAGAAAGATCTTGAGGGTCTTGACAAGAACCTGCAAGACTGCCGGCGTTATGTTGAGAGGGGTCGGGAGATGTACAGTCCCCACCTCGTGACCCTGCTTGATGCTCGTCTCAAAGTGTGCGAAGAGATATTAGCAGAGCTGAAACTTACGTTATCCGAGCTGACGCCTGAGCTGACACCGAAGTGGGAGAAGCTGGTATCTATACTAAGATCACTTTGTGGCTGTAACGCAAGATCAAAGGTCGGTAAACCATTAGTGCATCGTATGTGAGTGCTGACCGAAGCCTTAGTTTCCTCACGATGAAGTTGAAGAATATTCAGAGGAGTTGGATAAGCTCGCCGAGGAACTCAAGGAATACGGCATCCGGGCGTATGAAACCGAAGGTTCCACGGAAGAAAAGCTAGCTGAGATGCTCAATAAAATGCAACTTGCCCAGGAAAATCCCGATCCAGCACCAGCAGCCAATACCCTTGTTGGGACCCTGCTGCGGCGAAACCTGCTGTGGGTTACCTTGATCAAGCAGAAGTTAGTTCAACCCTTGCCGTTATACGTTACTGTCTGACACACATATAGGCAAGGTCGTATAGCACCCGCGTTCAAGGACACCTATGACAAGCTGCTCAATATCCGAAATAAGCTCGAGAAGCTTACGCTTACCCAGGCATGGTCGCTGCGTGAGACTGACCTGTGGGACTTCCAACGTCAGCTCGACCGTGTGGACGAAGCGCGAGTGGACGGTAACTTTGTTGATGCCCTTGGTCGACCTTCAGAAATATACGAGCAGAGGGTAATATCCTTCAAACTTCGGTACGGGTATCGGTCTAACATGCACCATAGACACTGCTCTACCTGCTGCGAAAGAACTATGCGCTCATATACCAGCTCATACTGACGTCAGAGCCTGTATCAGAAGCGTTGCTACCGATCTATAACCAGCTAACCACCCTTCGTAAATGTCTCCTTGAGGTGAAGAAGCTTGGTGGCGTGTCATCACCAAGGGAGCTATACCCTTACAGCATGAAGGTTCGTGCGCTTCACGCATGATAAAATGAATTGTGTGCTGACTCGACAATAGCTGAACTCGATAGACAATATGCGGGTAGACGGAAAGTTCATGGTGGGCGACGAGATACCAGATGGTCAAGGCCGCGTAATACAGCTTCTGGAGGAGTGTTTCGAGCTCGCATACGACCTGAGGAATGACGCTGCAGACAACAGCTCAGCAGAGGCTACACCATCAAGTGAAAAGGCCGAGCCACTTAGCGCGTGAGATGTTTCTTTCCTTTTATTCGCCTTGTAAGTGGACATGGGTGGTCACTTTCTCAACGAAAACCGCATGTCCTACAACGTCATGTCTTAATCTGGTAGGCCTTTTGCAAGCTTTGGGACTCAGTCGGTCGACTGCAGTACTTTTTGTACTTTTAACAGCTACTACTCTAATATGGCTCCATCATTCGCAACTGTTCGAGCTCCTCTTCGGGTGGCGTGGGAGGTACAGGATCTGCATCTTTGAAGGTTAGGTGACTTCCGTACGATATGCCTAAACACGTTAGCATTGTGCGGACATCAATCCAAGTATTTCATTTACATAGTTCCTCTCCTTTGCGAATGTCTCTTAGGGCTCGGTATACGATGATCTGCCGTTCGAGATCTCGCATCCACCCTACATTTTGCTCTTGGGTAGAATGATTGAACATGCTACCCAGCCCAAAGATGACGGCTTGGGCGGTTTGGCAGTTTCCGTTTATGTCTTTGATCGGCCAATTGCTGGGGTCGGTTAGAGCTTGTTTCAATCGATTAACTCTGTTGTCTTTTACATAGGCTCTTACGAATCGAGATTATGAAACCGTGTGTCTCCAAGTCTAGATTGTGTCGTATATCAAGGTTCCTTTGTATAAACCAACCAAGAGAAAAGTGTGGACCTACTAGGTATAGTGGTAAAGCGAGGTCTTTTCTACATGCTCCTTGTTCTCATCTATTCCCAGAACTATAACTGGACAAACGTCTATGATAGTACCCGCTGGTATACTATTTGTTGCAAACACGCCCCGTCCTGCAAACTCCGTCAGAACGTTTTGACAATCACAATATAACATGCTTGAAAGAGCAGAAGGTACCTTTTGGTGTATCGCTTTTTATGACCAGATTCGGACATCGCTGAAGCTGGATATCACTATGGTCAGGTGGGATATGCATGATTGAAAACAAATGTGTCCGCCCCTTACAAGCAAGGAACGCCAATATAAGTTGTTGCACGTACAAGTATCGGCTACAGAGATCATTGCCGCATATTTCATGACATTCCCACCGGCTTGCATAAAATTTAATCGCCGCGCTAAATCCGCGCACCCGGCTCCTGGACCCTTGAGTTGTGCCCCACCCAAGCTTCATCTCACAGCCGGCTGACTTTCGTCACACACACACGTCGAGCGAGCTTGCAACACGATCGCCGCGGACATGGCCCAGCAGCGAGGGCATGCGATGGGAGATTCCCTCAAGACGGCGCACTCGGTGAGTCTAAAGGTTCTGCGGTGAGTATAACCCCCTTGCCACAGCCTGGACAGAGACCCGCCGCCGCCTTTGCGACAAGATATGAGGTGCGAGAGCATGATATCCTATCCACAGACTTCAGTGTGCAGCGTGACGCAGATGACGGAGCTTGCAAATTACTGACGGAGTCTGCAGGCTATCCCGCCCTTCTCTTGCGACACAATACCCTCTCCCCGACTCTAAAAGCTTGGGAATATCGCCCAAAGCTTCGCTCGCGTACCCGTCACCAAATGATGCCGACGATCAGTTCATCCTCAGCCCAGCGCTGAATCTCCCTGAGGCGTTCGGTAGTGCGTACGTTGGCGAGACATTCTCGTGTACGCTATGCGCGAATAACGAAGTTGATCCATCGGACAACACAAAAGCAATAAGCGGTGTACGGATACAAGGCGACATGCAGACGCCTTCCAACCCTACAGGCTCGCCGCTAGACCTTTCTGGCTTGTCAGGAGAAGATGAGGATGCTTCTCCCGGCCCAGGCGAATCCCTACAGCGCATCCTGAGATTCGAGCTCAAGGAAGATGGGAATCATGTCTTGGCAGTGACTGTCACATACACGGAGACAGCTCTAGGAGAAGGAAAGGCGGCGAGTGGGCGGGTCCGGACATTTCGCAAGCTCTACCAATTCGTGGCGCAACAGCTGCTCAGTGTCAGGACAAAGGCCGGAGAAATGGGCCACCGAAATGGATCTTCTAGATACCTTCTAGAGGCGCAGCTGGAAAACATGGGGGAAGCGGCCGTGTGTTTAGAGGTACGTCAGTGCTGTGCAAAGTCCATGATTCGTGCCCCCCATTGATTGTTTTCATCTATCGCAAACGAGTCAGACGACTTTTCGCTTTTCCATGACTCCAGGAGCGCTTGCGCGTTTTCAGCTCAATCAGTAGCTCGATCGCAAAGCCCGGGCCGGGGGCATCTGTAGATCCCGGCGCTATCTCGCTGCTTCTATTTCTAATATGGCCACAACAACCATGTCCCCAGTAAGCATCCAACCTGTACTGATACCCAATAGGCCGTCAAGGTGAACCCGAAACCACCTCTCAGATCCAAGTCGCTGAATTGGGACATGCAGCCCGTTGGGCTCAATGCGCCGATACTGAGCCCGCGTGATGTGGTCCAGGTGGCCTTTCTGCTTGAGCACCAGGCGGGCGACGATGACGACAATGCGGATTCGATAACCGAAGATAACAAAAGAGTCTTGGGTCAGCTTGCGATTCAGTGGCGGAGTGCGCTAGGCGACAGGGGGTCGCTCAGCACTGGATGGCTTACGGCTCGGCGCTGAAGTTGTCGCTTTTTTTTTCCAATAAAGTTTACGTGGCGCGCTTCAATGTGACTGCGGCTCTAATATTTCCGATCGGAAGTTTTGACGCTCGTACCTGCAGTTTCCAAGAGGTTGGACTTACCAGAAGGAGCTTGCCTCGTGTTGGCTAGGTGCAAAAGGCCATCAGGTACCTGGCCTACAGCATGATTGGGCGTTGTCGTCATCTCCATGACCGAAGGCGGAAAAGCAAAGTCGAGACGGCGACTATGCGCATATCGTGCGCAAGTGTCTTGCCCTTGAGCTGTACAGGGCCTAGTTGGATACTTGATAGGACTCTACTGGAGATTGCTCTGTCAATCTATAACACAACCTGCCTTTTAGAGAGAAGTTGTACAGTAGGTGGGTACACTCGATACAGAGGACCGGGATGGTGATGCCCCTCCCCCCCTGGTCGGATCGGCAAGCGAAGAAAAGCAAACACGGCGTATGCCACTACCACATGGAATGTACGTCGAAGCACAGAAACCAATCTTCTGTAGGAGCAATTGCAGTTGTGTGTATGCCATGAAGCAGACGAATTGACGGGTGCACGAGGTGGATGAGCGGCAGTCAGCTGTGGTCGGGAGAGACGGCATGACGACCGGGTACCCCAGACTAGACACGGATTCAGGCACAGCACAGATGTGGCAGGCCAAAAAAACACGGGCGCGGACAAGCTTCGAACTGGTGGAGGGTCTCGGGATCGTCGAAGAGTTGGGCATGCTGGCGGGGAGGCGTAAAGGGGTCGAGTGCCGTCTGACGAGTAGGCGACGGGTAAGCGGAGTTTTTGATGGCAAGCACGGAGGATTGCGGAGAGAAGGGATATATTGCTGGTTGGGTGTGCTGCCAGCTGGGTTGGGGAGGGCGCAGCTGTGAGATGGAAGGATGCGGTTAGCCAGGGCATGATGATGATTCAAGAAGGTCTCTCTCCCTTGCTATCGGCTATCAGCAGCAGGATCGACATGGCCATGTCCTACATCTGTCGACTGCCCGGGCGTATACGCAAGCCCCCCTTCCCCAAAGACGAGGGGTCAGGCACTGTAGTCAAGACGGAGACGGCAGCAGATGGTGTATAGGAAGACATGCGTCGTTTCTGTACTGTCAGGCCACCGGTTTGAAACGGCAATGGTTTATAGACGGTGGCCAGAGCACACGACAGTGCGACGGGACCAGCGCACTACAGATATGCACATGCACGGCAAGGCTTGACAATGCAACACAAGATTTGTGTGCGCGCGGCAAGAAGCATAGTGTGCGGTTGGGTTGACAGTTGTCAGCGGTGAGGAGGCGAAGACGTAGGGATCGAGGGTGTGGTGTGAGTGTGTATGTGTGTGTGTGTGGGCGTGGGCCATGTGTTAATTTTTTTCTTCTTCTGCTTCTCCTTCTTCTTTTTCTTCTCCGGCATTGGAGATGTGCAATGTGGGCAGCATAGCATAGCAAGTGTACACGGGTACACAAGATATCAGCCCCTATTTCCTGCCGTGGTTACAGGGCGGCGAGGCAGCGTGTATGCGCGGGTATGCGTGGTGTAGACTAGATATGAAACACATGCAGATTGCACACAAACGACAGTGCGTCTTCACTATCAACAGCATGGCGTGGCTGTATCTAATAACAGCAGTAGAGTCGTGTTGGCCGCGGGCGGCCATCTGACGACCCCTGAATACGCAAGCCGTCGAGGGCAGGCAGCCAATCCCTACCCAGACGCCAATCCCGCTTCAGTGCGCGGCCAATCCCACACTGGCCCAAAGCGGCAAGGCGCCAGGCCGTGCCTTCCCAATCCATGCCGCGCGCTGGTCGTGCTTTCCGAAAGACAGGGTCTTGCGCTCTAGCAGCACAGCATGGGAGGCCGGCACACACACACACACACACACACCGGCACACACTGCATCCAACGCAACAACTGCCTCAGTCTCCTCTCCTATCCCACCCTGCCGCACCTTTTGTCCGCCGCTGGGTCTGGAGAGAAAGAAAGAAGAAGAACAAGGGAAAAAGTGTCAAGCAAAGTATAATCCCTTCGGGACGAGAGACTAGCGGTAGTGCCTTGCATTGACAGACTCGCGTCGCCGCGGGCGACATTGAACGACAGGTCGACTGCACTCAGAGGTGCAGCAGTCCGGTCCAGGCCGAGGGGGCCTCCAACGCGGGAGCTGTTAGGCGCTAGACGGCTGTCTGGCAACGCGATAAGAGCGCAAGCGGGCGTGAGCCCTGCGACAACTGTTAAAGTGGATTAGCTTGCCTTGCTGCCAGCCCGGGCGGCTGTCCTTTTGAATGTGCTTGTGACCGAGCGCCGTATGTGTGTGTGTGTGTGTG
>JAXRVH010000066.1:0-139505 GCA_034640345.1 Drechslera avenae
ATCGCGTTGTTAAGATGCGTCACTTTGAAGATGCAAAAGTTGGTGGGGTGGACGGCTCGCTTGTAAGGACGGCTCGCTTGTAAAACACGTTATTACTATTACTACTATTATAATATTATTCTTATCTAGCCTAATATCTCTAATAGCTACTATTACTTAGATACTATTATTATATACTAGCGCCTAATAGTTAGTCTTAGGGTAATATTAATTATATAATCTATACGCTCTATACTAATTATTAATCTTTACTCTATATAACTATTAGCTACTAATATTATATCTTTTACTTAGAAGAGGTATCTACTTATTATCTATAATACTTCTCTTCTCTCTAGGTAAGCTTTCTTAAGTTAGGTTAGTAATTATATTACGCGTACTTTCTAGCGCGCTAGTTAATTAGCGTTAATTTTAGAATATTAAAGGCTATAGTAGCGTATTATATACTCTAAATTTAGGTAGAATCTATAGATAAGAGAGTAAGCTAAATATCTACTTTATTTAAATATATATAAGAAGCGTAGCGTAGAGGTATTATATATTAAGATATAGTAAGTAATTAAAGTTAGTAGAGTAACTAACTTACTTATAAAACTAACTTACTTATTAAATATATTATTAGTATTATAATTATATTATAGTATTATAGGTATAGGCGTAGATATTATTATAGTTATTATAGTTAATTTTCGCTACCTATTAGTAGCTATTAAGTCTTAGTAATATAATATTACGTTAGTAGTTAGTATTTATAATAGTTATTTAAATAAAGTTTATATTATATAGTAGAAGTATTTTAATAAAAAAGATTATTAAGAAATATATTAATATACTCTATAAGTAAGTAACTAGTATAAGTAAGTAGCTAAGATTTACTAAGACACTACTAAAACTATAACTATTTATAATAGTATAGTACTATATAAGACTATAGTAAGAAATTATAGTAAGCTATTCTACTTAGAATCTACTACTATATCTTACTTATATATATATAAGTTATACCTAGTCTTACTATAGTATCTATAGCGCCTTTATAATAGCTTACTAACTTTAACTTATACTCTCTTCTTTATCTTCTTTCTATTACTACGCGCTCTAAACTCTTTTAGAGTTATTAAGCGTAACTCTTTATCTACTATAAGAGTCTTTTTCTACTATATCTACTTTCTTTTATATAATTTACGCCTTATAGTAGCTTTATTTACTACTTAAAGCTTAGTAACTTAGTTATATCCTAAAACTAGCTAATACGCTACTATCTCTACCTCTTTAGAGAGCTTTTTAAGTATATTAACTATTAATATTAGTAAGCTATTTATATATCTCTAAATTCTCTTTTAAATTAGCTTTAATTAAGACCTAAATTCTAGGGTATTACTTAGTGTTCGCGACTACTAGAGGGTATTCTAGGTAGAGAGTTATAGAGGGGTATATAGATAGATATCTAGCTTTAATATTATAGCTTCTAAGTTAAATAGGACTAAGCTAGCGCCTTAAAAGCCTTCTAGAATATTACTCTTAGATATAGTAGCGTTAAAAGCTACTTTAAAGTATAGTAAGAACTCTATTTTAGTAGTATAGCTAACTTTATTATATATTAGCTTCTTAACTTAGTAGCTATATATCTACTTTAATAGTATAAAATACCTAATATTAAGTAGCTATAGTAGATATAATAAGTATAGTAGTATATAGAGAGTAATAATCTTCTTCTCCTTATAGAGCTAGTAGAATTTAATTAAGCTATAGCTCTTATAAATATCTAGAACTAGTAGGTAATAGCTACTAATAGTCCTCTTATTTATATACCTATTAAAGTACTCTAGCTACTCTACACTAAGCTTATTTATTATCTAGCTATTCTTAGAGACTCTAATAACCTAATTCTATAGTAGATTCTTCTCTTTATACTAGGTAGAGAGGTAGTACTTACTCTAGAAGATAATAAAGAGTAGAATAGTCTAGCCTATTATATTAATACTCTAGATAACTATAGTCTACTTCTAATTACCTAGCTATACTATCTTTAGTTATCCTTAATACTCTACTACTATAACTACTACTCCTATTAATATTACGTCTATTATAAAGCTAGTCTTATTAAAGTTATAGATATCTTTATCCTAGATACTATACTTAGCTTTAGTACTCTCTATAAGCTTAAACTAGCCTCTAATAATAATAGAATCTTTATAGAGAGCTCTTTTATAGTTATACTTTTAATTAAACTTAACTTTAAGCTTAGGGCGGCGCTTAATAAAGTTTGTAGACTAGTTCTTACTAACTAGCTTCTAGAGGTAACTTATAAGTAGAGAATTAGCTATATCTTCTATATTAGTAAGCTAGAGTAGGTATTCTTTATTAACTATATTTATTATATACCTAATAATCGCTACCTCCTCTAAACTATAGAGAGCTATTAAGTTAGGCTTGCGATTACGTTAATAGAGTATTCTAGCGTATTATTATCTAAGCGTTCTTTCTAGCACGTTATAGGTTACTATAGTATAATAAATACTTAGTGTTACGTCTTATTTTAGAGCCTAAATTGTAAGCTATATCTAAGCTTCTTTCTAATCTAATAGAATATTGTTATATTAAGGCATTATAATAGAAGTGTTAGTTTAGTAGAGTCTTAGCAAATCCTAGCCACTCGCTTATACCGGCCACTCGCTTATAGAGTACGTTAGTCTCTATTCTTAAGAGAGAAGAAGCTTTATTAATTTAGACTTCTATTTATCTTAAGAAACTTTTTTTCTAATATAATTACTAAGAGTATGTTAAGAAATATTAAAGTAGGCTATAGTGTATTACTAAGTAAGATTTATATCTTATTTTAAAGCCTAGATTATACTCTATATTTAAGTTTTATTTAAGACCTTTTAGACTTAGTTACGTTAACGCATTATGTATAAGAGGTAGTTTTGGTAGGGTCTTAGCAGAGTGACTAACATACCCGTCTAACTAATATACCCGTCTCCGACGTTATGCCTAGAGTTCTAGAGAGATAAAAATACACGAGAAAAGATTGGGACGTAATAGTTTCAAATCTGACCCCAACATATGCATCTTCTCAGTACATGGCACAAACATCCCACCAACGTCTTTAGTTGTACGTCTCCAAAACTATTTTCTATTCTAATCAGTCTAATAGATGGACTGGTTTTTCATTTGATGGTAATCAAGAGCATTCATCTCAGTGTAGCGCGCCGGCTCCTTCTCGCTAACAAACGCTGGCAGCGGACCAACCGAGACCTTGCGGTCCGCTTTGAACAAATATGCCACTGACAGCCTTGCTGGGATAATGGCGTTGTTACTATTCTTTAGCGACGGTGGTACAGTGACCCTGTGAACTCCGCCGAAGAGTTTGTCGTTGGTCCAGCGCTGCATTGTAGCCCCGAGGTTCACAATCATTTCCGTGTGGTTGGACGGCATGACGGGGACGAAGTAGCCAGCTTCGACACCAGTCCGGTCTTCAGCCTCCAGTCCTCCAACACTGTCTTGGAAGAGCAGAGAGATGACGCCAAAGTCAACATGGGGAGCAATACGGATCCGCCTCCCAGACTTCAACTCTTCCACAGGAATGGGAGGGTAATGCGTTAGTCGGAGGTCGGTCGCGCTGGGTGTGCAGCGCTTCGTGATGGACTTGTCGTTGATGCCTAAGCCGACCTCTAGTGCACCGACGAGCTCCAAGCAAATCTTGTCGCACTGCTCGTAAAAGGCTTCCATGAAGGTTCGGAATGCCGGCAGCCCCTTGGGCCATTTGTTTGGATACTCCTTGTCGTATTGAGGACCCTGATCGAAGTGTTCCTAATGTACACAGCCAGTCATAAGCTCGAGTACTTCCTTGAAGACAACGTTCGACAAACCTTTGAGTCTTTCATAGCTCGAATCTTCTCATCCTGAGAAAGCTGCGAGACAGACTCGATTCCATATTTTGTGTATCCGCGATGGGGATTTGTGGTATTCTTAATCTCGTTCTTCACTTCAAGTGGTTGCGTGAAGAAAGTGTGCGTCTTGCAAGGCAGTGTCAACACCTAGCAGCTACGGAACATCTGGAGTGTGGCCTCACCCATTCAAACAAATCCTTCAATTGCTGCTCATCGAAGCCATGGTTGATGATCTTGACGAACCCCGTCGTTGTGAAACTCTCCAGAATCTGGTGGATGAACTTCTGACGCTGCTCTTCAGTGTCTGAAGTGAGATGACTATAATCTAACGTGCGAATAGCGGCCATGTTCGCGTACTCCGAACACATGATTAGCCTGATGAAGTTGGCGCATGCACTGGGAACACGTACTTGGTTTAGATCTTGTGAGTATTGTGTGCAAAATTGGTAGGATAGAAATAGAGCGGCACTGCTACTAATGGCTTTATGTGTACTCCAAGAAACAGAGGAAAGTGGTCTAACTTTATACCTATGTATCCATGGATATCCTTTCCACACTCGAAAACGCCCTACCCACGATTCGTCTCTGTCACCCGAAGTAACCGTCTCACTTTTTGTATTATCTTCCTGCACGATGACGTTACCAACGCGGTACACCACTTGTAAGATGTGTGTTGACCGTGCAGAGAACAGTGTCTACTAGCTACCTAAGTTTACACCTTCCTCTAGAAGGCATTTATCCGGCTGTTCGGTGAACAGACTGCCTTGGCACATGACCTTCAAGATACCTAGATAGATTGGGTAGTACCGTTATTTCCGTAGTACGAGGGGGACCATGGATAGGCGACGCATATGAGTCTGCCAGCAAAAGGTATTAATTGGCTTATCTAAATCTCAACTGCCTATGTAGTGGAGATGATTTGTTGAGAAGCTATTGCACCGTTAGTGGTACGTCTCTACTGTTTGCTCTTATTTCTGACCTCCATCTCTGAGTGTGACTGCCCTCTGCTACATACGGCGAGCTCGGTTTCCTCATAGCCGGTTAAGCATTGAGGTATCTGGGCAGCTAAGGGGTGAGCTTCAGGAGACCAACAGATAGAGACACAAGACATAACCCAAACTATCGCTCGAGTCTGTTGGGAACTATTGCTGCAAAAGAGCCGCGTAATTGCTCGGTGCGCTTGCCACATTGCAGCATATGCATGATTGATTGCACCTCTTCAGTGATAGTCACGTCATCCATATGCTATATTGACGGATTGATTCCTCCCACGGAGTCCGAGACCCCTGCATTTCCCTTGCAAGGACATCTGGGTAGTATCTGATCCAGGACATTAATTGCATCTCTCTAGTAATAGTTACGTCATCTATATGCTATGTTGACGGATTGATTCCTCCCACGGATTCCGAGACTCCTGCATTTCCCTTACAAGGACATCTGGGTAGTATCTGATGCAGGACACCTGATCGGGGGTGTGGGTATCGACAGGGATTGTCCCGTCCTAGCCGTCAGCTGTGCCACTGTGGCGTGGTTGCGTTATTGAGGAGATTCGTAAGAAAAAGCCGCACCCAATAAGGACCCCGGTACAACCGAGGCCACAGGATACGCTGAGGTGCATTCGGCTTGCTGGTGAACCTCGATAGCTCCAGTGGCCTATCTCTTGAAGGCCTTGCGTGTCAACTGGACCTTTAGCTAAGAAGAAAATGCTATCAAGGTATATAAAGGCACAAAACACTCTCTATCCCAAGGAGCACAGCACAACAGTTCTGACTACTTGTCTTTGAGCTAGACTTCCAAAAACCTCGGTTCACGAACATGTTAGTCTCTACCCAACTTTCCCAAGCCCGCGCCAGCGTCGACAGCAAACAATGTATGTCGATTTACGACAAATGGGCCGCTACATACAACGATGACCTTGCCGAGTCGGCCGGCAATTACGTCGCTCCAGTCCTCGCTGCCCAAACCGCTCTTCGTCTTTGTTCAGAGACGCCCGCCAGGGCTGTGATTCTGGATGCCGGCTGCGGAACCGGGCTCGTAGGACAAGCGCTTCTGAGAGGCGGTGCAATCTCGATCGATGGCCTCGACCTATCTCCTCCCATGCTGAAGATAGCAGACAAGACTGGCGCGTACCAACACCTCACGGTAGGAGATCTGAATCAATCTATCAGTGTGCCAAGCGAAACCTACGACATTGTCATCTGCGTCGGCACCTTTACGCATGGCCACGTCGGCCCCGACCCTGCATTGAGGGAGTTTGTCAGGATTGCCAAGGGGGGCGGCATCGTTGTCGCAACGATCATCGATGGGCTTTGGGTATCGGGAGGGTTCAAAGCCGAAGTCGAGAAACTAGCAACAGAAGACATGGTGCGGGTCGTTAGCATGGAGTTGAAAGACTATGTGAAAGGGCGTGGGGATAAAGCGATGTTGGTCGTTTTAGAGAAGAGTAAACTCTCCTTAACAAACACAAAGTAAAGACGCGTACCTTGTGTCCTAGGAATGGATTAGTAGTGAGCTAAGCCTGTTTGGATGTTATCTGCCTGTATTATTGCTACAGTGCTTGGCGAAAACGGCTCGAACGCAAGTTCGACAAGTCGTGCGCCACATTACAAGCAGCGATCAAACTGCCCCACCTAGCAAACTCGGTAAAGCGTTGTCATGTCAACACACGCGCAAAGAACTTTTGGTACAAAGCTTTACTATATTCGTCTGTGATGCGTTTTCCATGCGGGTGAGTGCGCACTAACCACCTCGGGAACGCTACCGAGCGAGGGTCATACAAATATCACCTCGGATCTAGCGCACGTGGATTGGATGTTGAGCGTGGGGGTCCAATGCATAAAGTTGTGGGGTTCTATGTTGTTGTTGCACTAATCTCGCGCTAGCCCTTGGTGCTTTCATTGTTGCCTCTCAGAATCGTCACAATGCGGCTGAAATACGTCATTGAGCGCGACGTAGTATAGGTGCGGCACGAGGGTATTTGTCAGCTACTAGTGATCTACACTATTTGCCCAGGCACAATAACAAAAGATGTCCGTACCGGCTTATCATCTGTCAGCAATCGTCGTGAGCCGCAATTGTACACCTAGGGAGGTCGTCGTACTATCTTTCCTGAAGACAATCGATACCTTCACTTGCCTTGTCCGAATCTCTCTCCTCTAAAGCATCGAAAGACCGCTACTGCTACTTCCTCTCGCATGTAACTGCAAGTTGTGTATTGCAACAATTCTAGTAAGTAAACTTGCTAAGGACTACTACAAACATCCCAATACTAATGCCAGTAATAGGGCACCATGACGTTGAGTTCCGAGCAGGATACTATACAGAGTAATCTACAACCGCCTAATAACGAAGGGGTTCACGATGAGAAGCACCGTCCCCCGATCCTCCGCTCACTATCACATACTATAACCTCCACGGACGTTACATATCCGGAGGGCGGTCGTGAAGCATGGTCCGTCGTCTTCGGTGCCTTCTGTGGTATATGCGCATCCATTGGTATATACAACTCTTGCGGTATATTTGAGGCCTACATGTCGGCGGAACTTCTATCACACGAGTCCAAGTCGAGCGTGGGATGGATTTTTGGCATCTACGCTTTCGTGACATGGTTCTTTGGCGTGCAAATTGGCCCGACCTTTGATGCTATAGGCCCGACAGCACTGATGGTGGCGGGAACTGTTTGCACGCTCGGTGGCATTTTTGCGCTCAGCGCGTGTACAGGTCAGTCTGTTTCTCGTACACGGCTTCATCCTAAGCAACATCTGTCTTTCCCCGTCATCATTGGAGAGTTGGCGCTAAGCTTCATGCATTGCTAATACCGATACAGAGTACTATCAAATCATGTTGGCCTTTTCCCTCCTGACCGGCACCGGCACTTCTCTCCTAGTTAACCCAGCAAATGGCTCCGTAGCTCATTGGTTTAATGAGCGCCGTGGTCTTGCTAGCGGCGTGGCATTCATGGGAAGTAGTTTCGGAGGCGTACTGTTTCCGCTAATTCTGCAGTCCCTTCTCCCTCAAATCGGGTGGGCCTGGTCAATCCGCGTCCTCGGCCTGATATTGTTCGTGTTCTGCGGTATCGGCGTTGCTCTGTGCCGGAGCAGAGTCCCACCGCGAAATGGAACCGCAACTACTTGGCGAGACACATTACCCAGCACTCAAATCTTCTTTGACGGCACGGGAGCAATGACCGTAACTACTATCGGGGTTGTCCTTACGGACCTGGCCTACTTCATCCCGGTGACGTACGTTCCGAGCTACTATATTGCACGACAAAACCTACCTTCCAATTCGACATTGACGGGCGAAGCGGCATTTGCATATCAACTACTTGCTATCCTCAACGCCTCTTCGTCTTTCGGTCGCTTAGTGGCAGGGTGGGTAGCTGATCGACTGGGTCGTTATAACACCATGATCGTATCGTTGTTCTTCTGTACGGTATCAGTCCTCTGCTTTTGGTTGCCAGACATCCTAATTGCGGACCTGCCCAACACTGGCCTTCTGATAGTCTTTGTGCTGTTGTTTGGGTTCGTCAGCGGTTCCAACGTCAGTCTTCTGCCTGTGTGCCTAGGCCAACTATGCGAAACTCAGGAATATGGAAGATACTATGCGACCTGCTATACTGTAGTATCCTTTGGCGTTTTGGTCAGTACTCCTATTGCTGGAGGTTTACTTGACGCTGTTGAGGTTTCAGGAAAATTGAAGTATTGGGGCGTGGCCGTTTTCACTGGGCTTTGCTATGTAGGCGCTTTGCTATCCTTTATCTGGGTTAGGTGGCGCTTAAAGGGAGAAGATTGGAGGGCTAAATTCTAAAAAAAATAACCTTATAACTGTTAGACTGAAAGGGTTCAATAGATAGATATGAGTTGAAATGTATTGCGGAGCAAAAGGTCAACCTTCTACTCCCTTGAATAGAAGCTATCTTAGCTGTGATATCATCTTACTATGAATTCATACACGCCGCTCGCTAGTCACTTAGCGCCTCAAACGAGGATTGTGTATCAGGGTATTTTTCGTTAAGGACCTGCTCGTACTACTGGAAGCATCTTTTTAATAGTGTAAGAGCCTCCTTATAACGAGCTCTTGACTATATTGTAGAAGCGATATTAGATATACTAGTTAGCGTGTTAGGATACTTGTCACTAAGCACTCTCTTTATCGCCTATATTACTTGCGCGTGTAATTCTTCCGCCTCTTCCTATCACTCTTGGTCGCTGTACGTTAACGCAAGGTTACCTATAGCGAGTAGCGTATTAGGATACTTATTATTAAGTATTCTCTTCCCTACCTACGCTAGTAGATAGGTAGGGGTTAGGTAGGGGTTGGGTATTATGTAAGCCAACCCAAGCCAACCTAGCCACAACCTAGAGTCCTTGCGACCCAACCCAACCACTACCTATTAATAGGTATACTATACCCATTTACTAGCATATCTACGCGTATAATATATATCTAAATTTTAGAGATATTAGTCTATAGAAATCTAACTATTCTAGTGTCTTAGAGTCTTTTAGAGTAAGCTTATTATAATAGATTAAACGTAGGTAACGTACTCTATAAGCGAGTGGCCGGTATAAGCGAGTGGCTAGGATTTACTAAGACTCTACCAAACTAACACTTCTATTGTAATACCTTAACATAACAATATTCTATTAGATTAGAAAGAAGCTTAGATATAGCTTATAATTTAGGCTCTAAAATAAGACGTAACACTAAGTATTTATTATGCTATAGCAACCTATAATATGCTAGAAAGAACACTTAGATAATAATACGCTAGAACACCCTATTAATATAATTATAAGCCTAACTTAATAGCTCTCTATAGTTTAGAGAAGGTAGTAATTATTAGGTATATAATAAATATAGTTAATAAAGAATACTTACCCTAGCTTACTAATATAGAAGATATAGCTAATTCTCTACTTATAAGTTATCTCTAGAAGCTAGTTAGTAAGAACTAGTCTATAAACTTTATTAAGCGCTACTCTAAGCTTAAAGTTAAGTTTAATTAAAAGTATAACTATAAAAGAGCCCTCTATAAAGATTCTATTATTATTAGAGGCTAGTTTAAGCTTAACGTAAATAATTATTGACCTAGTTAACCTATTAACCTAGTTAGTTCTTACTAAGACTACTACTATCCTCTTTCTTACGTTATACCTTAACAACAACACGCAATAATAACTAATTAAGAAGGTAGAATTAATATAGCTCTTCTTACTTATAAGAATAAAGAGTTTTCTAGCCTCTAATATACTACTAATACCTTTAGAGTTCTACGCTCTACACTTATTAACTAATATAGTAGAGTCTACTCTAAGCTAGATTTATATAACGCCTACTATAAGCTTACTTAGATAGAAGAGTAGACGCTTATCTAATATATCTTTAACCTTAATTATTAAAGATACTTAGTTTAGCTATATAAGGTAGAAGATATAGCTAATAAACTTCTAGATACTTATAGTAGAAAGCCTATTAGTAAGAAGTAGGCTAAGCGCTTTATAACGTGTTTAGATAAGCTTAAGATAGTATTTAATCGCCTAAAGAATAGGTAGAGAAAGCTATAGAAAGACCTAGAGGTAATTAGCGTATAGATTAAGCTAGTTAAAGAGACTAAAGCTAAGTATAGTATCTATAATAAAGATATCTATAACTTTAATAAGATAGGATTCTAGATAGGTATTATTAGGTCTATAAAGGTTATTATAGGTTTAGAGAGATATATCTAGCCTAATATTATCTAGCTAGGTAACTATAAGTAGGTAATAGTTATCTAGAGTATTTACGTAGTAGAGTATATAACCTCGCCCTTTATTATCTATAAAGAACGCGTCTATATCTTAGCGTAGTATAAAGAGGTAGATATACTATATAATTAGAAACTATTAGTCTCTAAGAATAGCTAGATAAATAATATACTTAGTTTAGTATAGTTAGAGCACTTTAACGCGTATATAAAGACGTATTAGGTAGAGAGGTATAGGCTACTTATTCTAGATAGCTATAAGAGCTACCTTAACTAGAATTTTAAGAACTACTATCTAGAATATAAGATTCTAACGCTTTATATACTAGCCTATTTATTATATATTCTCTAGCTACTTAATATAGTCTACTTCTTACTATTAAAGCGTAAGTACTCTAAATACGTCTAAGACTTAGTACGCTAGCGCGTCTACTATATTAATAAGAAAGCCTTTCTTCTTATCTTTAAGAACGCCTACTTCTTAGTGTTTATAGAGAAGAATTATATAAAGGCCTTTAAGGTAATAGAAATAGTCTCTATTAATACGTAGATAGTATTAGATTATATTAAAGTTAGTCTATATACTCTACTATAACTCTCTATACTAGAAGCGCTATAGTAGTTAAAAATACTAAGTAATATACTAAAATTTAGGTTATAATTAAAGCTTATTACTAATTTCTTCTCTTAATTACTAATAACTACTAGAAGAGGCTTTTCTTAGCTTATAAAGAGTGCTAAGCTAATACTATAATAAAACGCACTCTTAGCTATATATAACTATAAGCTTAAAGAGTAATTAGTAGTTCTAACTAAGTAAAAAATATAGAAAAGGAAGTAGATCTAGATAGAGAGTACTCTTAAGTATAGAATAGTAGCTAACTAGGTAGCTACTAGCGCGTCTATTATAGTAAGTTCTTTAAAGAGAACTTAGAGTAGTAGTACTACTAAAACTATACTACTAACTTAATAACGTTATAGTATATATAGAGAGACTAGGTATAATACGTGAACCTATTAGAAAGATATAGTAGAAACTTCTAAATTAGATAGTAGTATATATAATAGAAGTGTAGATAGTATTAATAGTAATAATAAAGATAGCGTAGAGTAGGTTAGTTATACTAAGTAAAACTAACTAGGTTAATAGGTTAACTAGGTTAATAATTATTTACGTTATAGAGAGTACTAAAGCTAAGTATAGTATCTAGAATAAAGATATCTATAACTTTAATAAGACTAGCTTTATAATAGGTATAATATTAATAGAAGTAGTAGTTATAGTAGTAGAGTATTAAGAATAACTAAAGATAGTATAGCTAAGTAATTAGAAGTAGACTATAGTTATCTAGAGTATTAATATAATAGGCTAGACTATTCTACTCTTTATTATCTTCTAGAGTAAGTACTACCTCTCTACCTAGTATAAAGAGAAGAATCTACTATAGAATTAGGTTATTAGGGTCTCTAAGAATAGCTAGATAATAAATAAGCTTAGTATAGAGTAGCTAGAGCACTTTAATAAGTATATAAATAAAAGAACTATTAGTAGCTATTACCTACTAGTTCTAGATAGTTATAAGAGCTATAGCTTAATTAAATTCTACTAGCTCTATAAGGAGAAGAAGATTATTACTCTCTATATACTACTATACTTATCGCACCTACTATAGCTACTTAATATTAGGTATTTTACGCTATTAAAGTAGACGTATAGCTACTAAGTTAAGAAGCTAATATATAATAAAGTTAGCTATACTACTAAAATAGAGTTCTTACTATACTTTAAAGTAGCTTTTAACGCTACTATATCTAAGAGTAATATTCTAGAAGGCTTTTAAGGCGCTAGCTTAGTTCTATTTAACTTAGAAGCTATAATATTAAAGCTAGATATCTATCTATATACCTCTCTATAACTCTCTATCTAGGATACCCTCTAGTAGTCGCAAACACTAAGTAATACCCTAGAATTTAGGTCTTAATTAAAGCTAATTTAAAAGAGAATTTAGAGATATATAAATAGCTTACTAATATTAATAGTTAATATACTTAAAAAGCTCTCTAAAGAGGTAGAGATAGTAGCGTATTAGCTAGTTTTAGTATATAACTAAGTTACTAAGCTTTAAGTAGTAAATAAAGCTACTATAAGGCGTAAATTATATAAAAGAAAGTAGATATAGTAGAAAAGGACTCTTATAGTAGATAAAGAGTTACGCTTAATAACTCTAAAAGAGTTTAGAGCGCGTAATAATAGAAAGAAGGTAAAGAAAAGAGTATAGGTTAAAGTTAGTAAGCTATTATAAAGGCGCTATAGACGCTGTAGTAAGACTAGGTATAACTTACGTATATATAAGTAAGATATAGTAGTAGATTCTTAGTAGAATAGCTTACTATAATTTCTTACTATAGTCCTGTATAGTGCTATACTATCGTGAATAGTCGTGGTTTTGGTGGGGTCTTAGCAAATCCTAGCCACTCGCTTGTACTGGCCACTCGCTTGTAGAGTACGTTAAATATATTGTTTTACAAGTGATATCGATGCTCAACAGCAGATCTTCACAACGCGGTATTGTAGGTAAATATATATATTATAGCACTAGATCTTCTAAGGTTAGGGCTAATCCTAAGTAGTTCCCTAAGATCGGGTAGCCAGCGTAGGCGCGTCTTGATTGGACGAGCATAGATGCCGGGTGCTCGGACTGGCACCTGGATTTTGTTGCAACCCTGCCCTGTCGTGGCTCCTTGAGCTACATCCTGTTAATAGAGCCTCTGCTACCTGGAGTACGAGACATACCTAATAGACCGTGTAGCGATAGAACCTGTGAATACTGTTCTCTGTCGAACCCCCGAGCCCGCACCGTGACATCCTTCCTGTCTTTCTCTAGTTGTAACAGTTCCCACCGTCTGTTGACCATACAGTAGCGCAGGAGCTCGATTGTAGTTTTAACCATTCATTCCAGTCGGCAGGTTTGACGTTGTCGCGGCAGCCGCAACTTGGCCAACAATTAATGTTACAGGTATATCCGTTATAACGACAGATTATCACTCCCCCAGGGCAATATCGTGCCAGAGCAACTCTGGAAAAAGTAAATAGTACGAGTATCTGTGAAATATTCATGATGTTCATATCGGAGTATCAGTAGGTTGATGATAGATACATCTACGTTGTTGGGCATTGAACGCAATTTATAGGTAAGAAAGTCCCGAGTCTACAACATACACTACCGCAACTCGGATGAGCCGGACCTGAAATTTTGTTTTTCTTGTGGCCTCTCTTCCCATGTCCGGGCTTTCTGCACTTGAATCAGGTCTTCCTAGTAAATTCCTCATCTTTTCTAACTAGAAAGGGATTATTCGGCCTTAAAGCTGCCTACTATCATTATATTAGTGTGCCGGGTGGCTTGGGATTGCAACGGCACGGACATAGTTGGTGATCCTAGCACCGGAGATAATTTCCGAGCCAATAACCTCATCATTATACCGCTCTTGTGCGGTTCCTGGCACTAGGTACACCTTATTCATATCCCTTGCACTAGCAATCATCTCCAATGCTAGGATTACCTACTATGTAAGTGCTGTTGCAATCCCAAGCCACCCGGCACCCGGCACACTAATACAATGACAGAGTAAGCTATTGCTAGATATACTATAGATGTGCTTAATGCTAACTCATGCGATATTCGTCACGGAGGATAAGACTTCAGTAATGGAGTGACACTAATTAGAAAGAAAACTCTAATTAGCTAAGGGCCGAAGGAGGGCCGATACAAGAACAATGTCACTATAATTTCTTAGTAGAGCGGCAGTATCGTCATCTTTAGATAGTACAAACGGCGACGGCGACGGCGGTTATAGTCGTATTGCAATAGTACTGTGTCAGTGCGTCAAATGCGTAGTACAATGAAATGTGTAATCTAATAATACTAAAAGCCTATAAAGATAAGATCATAATCAAAACTTTCTCTTTTAGTCTACTCTTATTCTCCAGCTCTTCTTATTAGGTATAGATTATATATATATTCTGCTGCCTGAGTAAATACCGCATTCAACTGAGTATAAGGTGCTGGGATAGCGCCTTACCTGCTTTCTTATATCGCTGTTACTACAATACCGCGTTGTGAAAATCTGCTGTTAAGCATCGATATCACTTGTAAAACAATATATTCTGCTGCTATATAATAGTTAGGTCTCTCTCTCTCTTGCCCTTCCACTCACTCTAGAGCTCTTTTCCTTTCGAATAGATTGGATACGTCCATGGAATGCGCCCTTTGATACGGTCTTCACCAAATACGTAGCTAAGGACTCTACTTTGCTTCATTCGAGGGTTGCCAATACATGTTTGCATTATCCATTGGAAAGCATACGAAGGACATATAAACCGATAGAAGAACCAGTAGATTGGATTTGCCCAGGCGTGGCCACGAGTTGTGACAGATGATATGCTCCAGTCGAATTTGAGCGCTTCTTTTCGCTCGGTCTGGTACTCCTTGAAAATTCCCTGAAGAGCACACTCGCTGATTTCGGAGTTTTTGCTCGCCTGTACAGCATCGTGTAGCAGGTTGCAGAGCAAGGCTACGTCTTGGATCCCATTCGTGAAGCCGAGACCTGCGTTGGGTGTGAACTTGTGACAGGCGTCGCCGGCGAGCACGATCCGTCCCAGGCTCCAATGCTCGAGTATACCTTCTTCCAAGTTCGACATGCCCGCAGTTGAGCTGTTGTAGACGTCCTTAATCTTCAAGTTCTCATTGACCGGCCAGTCCGCGAAGCTGACTGCGAGTTCATCCATCTCCGCCTTGGTATATCGCTTGGACTCTTTAGTGGGTTGTGGTAGCTTCTCGTACAGAAATATCCAAGCACGGTCACGGCCAGTAAGCCACATGACGGAGCGGTCTTTGCTTTGCGTATCAGCGGCCTGCCCAGCTTCGCATGGTAGAGGAAAGTTGGACCATAAGCATCGGTAGTTGGCGGAGAAGGGCGGTTCTGGATTCCTGCTTGCTGAGAATTTGCTCTCGGCTGAAAGCCTGTGCATTGCCTTCCGCGTTTGGCTATGCACGCCATCGGCTCCAAGTACCATAGATCCGGAGTATGTTTTTCCATTGGCGCAATGAACGACCACGCCGGTATCGCTAGTTGAGACATCGACGACTTTCTGACTCAGCAGGTATTTTTCTCTTGCGCCCTGTGGCAAGCCATCTAGTAAAGCTCGTACAAGCTCGGCTCGATGAAACGTAATATATTCGAGACCAAAGCTAGAAGAGTTAGTCAGTCGGTATTTAGACCACCTTGGGTCAGTTGATCAAGCAGGCGAAAAAGAAGTCGACATACTATTCCCGCGTTATCTGGATGAATGTACTGTCCGTGAATTTTGTGCCTTCCTTTGTGAACGATTTGTTCTTGAATAATTTCTGCCCAATCGAAAGCAATTTGTCGAGCAGGCCTAGCTGTTGCAGGACGCGCATGCTTTGAGCCCCAAGCACAAGACTGGCTCCAACATCGACGGCAACATCATCATTTCGTTCCAGGACGACGAAGTCGATGTTAGCTAAATGCAATGCGTGAGCAGCGGTTAGTCCAACCGGTCCACCACCAACGACTATGACTTTCAAAGGGTTGTTTGGCATTTAATTTAAATGTTGTGGAGAAATCGGGTGTAGCAGGCTTTTGTTCCACATCCAACACGGAGCTTATGACATGCTATATACTCTTGTACCCCACCTTAAAGTCAAGAAGAGCTTTGATGCGCCGTGAAAGAGCCGGTGAAAGATTAATTTGACTACCGAGGTCTAGCGCTTGCAAGTGGAGCCAGACTGTATCTCACCCGTAATGGATAATCTTGATCCCTGCTCATCTGATGGCCGCTCGGCGCCGAACTGTAGTGGTTAGACGTAGGGGAACGACCGCGAACGAAGAAATTGTGATGTAGGCAAAGCGAGCTAGCTTTCTCCAAGTCTATATGGTAAATGTCCTAAACATGCATTGCAAAGGCGTGTTATGCTTTGAACAATGTTGGACGCTTTTTTCTATTGTTGCGTGGAATGTCTCGGTGCTGGGATTATGGGTGCAAGTGGGTTCATTACATACTGCAATAGTATCCCGCTTTCCATACTTAGGGCGGGCCGCATGTGGGTCGAAGACAAGGGCGATCAGGTGGCTCTCGAGGCTCCGGAAATTTCGTGATCCTCATTCGAGAGGCGACACACGCGCTTGACATGTGACATCTCCCGGACCGATTAGAATCTTACCTGTGGCCAAGGCGGAGCTCCTCTGCGAACTTTAGGTACAGAGCAGCTTTTTCGTCCGCAAGAACACCGCCCAACACAGGCCACTTCGTCCGTATCGGACTATTGCGACCGATGACACGATGCATACACGTAACTATCGCGAATAGGCGTCATAGCAATTGACTTGTTAGGAGAGACGCATAGTATAAGGGTTGAGAAGGACGATTGAGTCAACGCGTAGGGGCGGAAGTGATAAGAGAACGGTTATCGGGCAGATGTAGATTCGAGTCTGTAACTAGAAAGTGGTTCCTGCCCGAATAATTAGATACTCCGCAAACAGACTACACGGCGCAGGCAACCAACGAGAAGAACCTCCGGCATGTACATCATATTCAGGAATCCCGCTCGACGGAGTGGAACGCCGCGAGTCCCTTCACAGTACATTTTGGTTAGGGTGGAATTTCCGCAGAAGAGATCGGGTGCAACTACCGGTGCCTACATGCAGGGCTAGGTACTGTGCATGGATGCGTGCCGACCCTCCCGACATTATCTAACCATCATAAGCACTATAATTGAGCAGAATATTTACAATTTGCTTCTAGCGCGAATGACTGAGAGCGTATTGACGCGCTTCCTTCAGTGGAGTGCTAATGTTTCCTTTCGTCCAGTTGGGATCTGCTCCTGCGCGGAGAAGGTACCTCACGACTTCCACAATACAGCTAACTAATGGCATGATGCAGCGGAGATTTCCCAGCATAAAAAGGATCTCTACCAAGTTCATTGCCATCGGCACCCTTTTCTGCCAGCCTAATCACGGCCTCAATATTTCCCGAAGAAGCCGCTGAGGAGAAGAAATTGATCTCGTCCCCTAATAAGTATTTCTTAACGCCATATCTGCAACAATTATGACATGTATTAGCGTGGAATAATATGTACGAATACAACGGTGAATACGAGCTTTTCTAGTAGCTTAACTAACTCGGGCCAAGAGGAATGAACAGCAGCTTTCATGGGCACACCTTCGAGATTGGGGTCGGCGCCACTCTCAAGCAGAAACTCAGTCATCCGAAGGGCTTCTTGACGGCTATGCAACTATATGGCATGACATAATGGCTTCTCGCGCTTGTTGAAGTAGTCATCCAGCCCGTGGTTCTCGTCTAGATCTAATACAAGCTGCAGGTCTCGATGGAACCGTGAAAGAAGGAACCAGGATAGGGATACCGATTCAGCAGATAGCGTACCACTTCAGGCTACCCTCCACCAATGACCTCTAGGAAGAGATAATCGAGCGATATGCGGTCGAGATCATTCCGATCCAGAGTCTTCTCGCGGAGGGCAGGGATGAGCTTGTCAACTTTGTCTTTGATAAGATCGGGGCCATCGAGAACCTCCTAGAGGCGATCGATATCTCCAGCACGGGCGACTTTGTTCGCAATCTTCTGATCGTGAGTCATCATAGGCATCGTGACTTTGGGGCATGAGAGGAGATATCCGTTGCACTTGTGGCGAGGCGCTGGCAGAGCGACAATATGGACGCTTTTACACTGATAAAATACTAGAGCATAGTACTAATGCAAAAGTTTGCTTCCAAGATTGGTACCAATAATTATTAGAGGGCTTCTCTAAGAGATCGCGGCACGTCTTGTCAGGTAATGTATATTTCGTAACAAGTTTTAAATATCGCGCATGTTATGACTGCGACACACGAATATGAAACGGTGCTAAATATTAATATATACTAGTGTTGTTGCTCATGGTGTCCGTGAGCAACATGAGTCAGTTCGATTAGTACATTATATCTGCGCGTATGGCTTACTGATGGTAGTTGGATTGTAGTAGTAGCCGACCTCTCTAGGTCGCCGACCTCTTCAGATAGCCGGTTACTACTCTCCTAACCTTACTAGCTCTTCTTCTCTAATCAAAAATTATAGGCTGGGCTATTACTGCGGGGTAACTCGGAACACCACGGCCTCATGTCCTCACGCTAATTCTGCCAAATAAGTTGAAGATCTGTACTATATACAGAAAACCCCGCAATTCAGATCCAATATAATCAAAGCGCTAGCTAGTGGCTATGTGTGTGGATCGAAACTGACTCGCGGCTTGCCGTACCTTGTTGTTACTAGCCATAAACAATAGTGAGCGTTTGCCTGAATGGGACATCTGCCCTAATCAAATTCAAACTATAATTCTCTACCACCGAGAATTTCTTCCCCGAAGCCGAGGTAATTGTCCCCCCCCGACCGTAAGTCTGGCGGTATGGGTGGACTGCACGTATAGGATAGGTATCAAGAGCGTTGAATCACTGAAGAAGTATAAGAGCAGTCCCACAGCAACCTTCTACTCAATCTGCATCTTACCATGAAAGCTTTTCAGTACGATAATGCCACTGACGGTTTACAGCTCAAAGAGCTTCCAGTTCCGGAGCCTGGTGTGGATGAGGTTTTGATTCGAGTAAGAGCGGTTGGAATGTGCCACTCTGACTGCCACATGCTCACGGGTGCGCACGACAATTGGTTATCAAAACTACCCATTACTCTCGGTCACGAAGTTGCTGGAGAAATCATCAAGAAGGGATCCGAGGACTTGCCTTATCATATTGGCGAACGAGTCGCCATATATCTGATCAGTCAGCCTATCGAAACGTTAGACTGGGCTCTTAACATTGGACTTGGATTTGATGGTGGCTATGCGGAATTCGCAGTGGTTCCGACGTCCCGGATCAAACCTATCCCCGACGAAGTATCTTTTGCACAAGCCGCGGTAGCAATGGACGCACTTGCCACATCTTATCACGCTGTCGTCGTACGTGCTGGGGTAAAGCAAGGCATGGTCGTTGGCATCATTGGCCTCGGAGGTCTGGGCATGTCCGGGCTTGCTTTCAGCGTACTTCAGGGGGCGGAGGTGTATGGATTCGATATTGACACATCGAAGTTCAGTGAAGCAAAGACTTTCGGGGCTACAGAGTGCTTCATGAGTGTAGAAGAGGCAAAAGGTGTAACGTTTGACGTCATTGTGGACTTTGTGGGAGTAGGTGCAACTGTTGACGCAGCTTGTTCGGAAATACGACCAGGCGGAACAGTAGTTCTCGTTGGTTTGGACTCAACGAAGGTCCCTATTTCGACTGAGAAACTGATCTTTAAAGGTTTCACGCTTCTTGGATCATTGGGGGCATCCAAAGAGGCCTGTGATCTCGTTGTCGAATTGCTGCAGCAAGGCTCTATAAGTCCGAAACTTATAGAGGTTCCCTTTCACGACATACCTGCTACTCTCAACATCTTGGCAACCCAAGCAAGGAACGACGGGAGATATTGGGCAGATCCGAGTAAACTTTCTTAGGGGCTGAGGCTCAATGTTAGTATAGATAATTAATCATGACATCTAATTATGTAGAACTTTACATCTTGCTCCAAATTGTTCCCTGTAAGATCTCGTTTGTGTGTTTCCTTTTTTCAGCCTTCTCCCCTGTGGTAGTGTCTGAATCCGACCGCGAAAAAAGTGGTCTTCAACAATAGCAAGAAGACCGCTCATCCTCACAGCTGAGCTATGAACAAGCTATGGTGTTTTCATTATACTTATTCTTAAACTGAGAGTTTTACATATATTGTGTACTAGAGTAACTTGACGTAGGTAATACAAGTCGCGAAGCTATGAATTTAGAATTGCAGTTACACTGTAGCGGTAGCAATCACACCATTCTCCTTATTCTCAAGTTTCGCTCTGAATTGATACTAAGGCTCTAACAGAATATGCGTTGTCGATCAACCTTGGATTTTAGCCTTGCGCTAGATGTGGTAAAAAGTAAGCCTGTATGACACGCAGCATTCTGCAAAAAAGTAACTCTGGAGCGCAGTGGCGCAACCACCACGAGGAACACCGATAACATACATCCAGTGCGATCAATAGGTTTCTAAGATCTTCGTTTCCGACAATATATTGATTTCAAGCCACAAAGCTACGTACAATTTCTGGGAAGAATAACCGTGCCATCAAAAAACATGGTTATCTATCATATATAACGATGTTTTATCGCTGCAATAGTCGTTACCGCAACTACATTGAACAAAACCAAATTCAATCTTCAGCTCGTCCAATTGTTCACTATTTAACCCTCTTTTCACAATAACCAATATGCGATTCACTACTGCTATCTTTTCTACGGTTTCGGCCCTCGCACTTGTGAGCTCCGCCGCTCCCACCGCTGGCCTTTCTGTCGAACGTTCTATCACAAGACCTAAAAGCAACATTGTGTCACGACCCAGCACTCCTAGATACAAGGTGCGAGGACAGCGTCGGCACAGTAGTTCTAAGAACAGGGTGCGACGACAGCGTCGTCAATCAGATGGAGATCTTTCTTCGGGAGTACTCTCTCCGACAGGTCCAGTCGGCAAAACCACCACGGCCCTCCTCGGTAATAGGGGGTCGAGCGTTTCAGACGGCGAGGATCCAAACGAGGATTTGCTTATCTCCGTTTCGAATGTCGCTGAAGAGATACCAGCGGAGCTCAATGATGTCACGAATACCGCGCAGGAAATCATCGAAGATGTCACAAATACCGTGAAGGAAATCATCGACGATGTCACAACGGTAGCCTCAGATCCCTCCTCATCCTTGGTCGGGATTGAGAATGAGGCACGTACTGCAGCCCTGCGTAAGTTGAATACTCCTAGTGTCTTCCTCTTATCTCGCACGACCATTGGATTTGTAAGTATAATGTTTGACCAGCGAAACAGGTCATGTCCGCCCTCGTCGGTCAAAGAAGAGAATGCAAAAACAGCGTCGTCAATCTTCAAACCAGATTGAGGGGACGGACGTCGCCTCGTCGGCCGGAAATGGTATTTTGGGCGCTGCAAGTGACCTCGGCGATATCGCAAAGGGTCTTGGCTCGCTCGCCGATATCGCCGCTTCGAAAATCGACTCGGGCTCGATCATCTCGGGCGCTGAAGATGTCCTTGGAAGATTCGGCGGGGGTTTACTCTCGATCGGCGAGGGTAAGTAAAATCACCCCTTCCCCGCTATTTCCTTTAACTACACGATTTCTTATAACAACGTTTAATCAAAAGAAACAGATGCTGTTAGTGGAATAGGCAATGCTCTAGGGGGTCGCGATGCTTCCTCTCTGCAAGAAGAGTACGAGGCAGCCAGAGTGAACGAGCTTCTGAAATTTTATCAAGAAACAGCCGCAACTACTTCAGACGCCTCATCGTCCGGAGCGCACTTGCGCCGTGACCTTGCTGAAAAGGACTACTCCCCTGGCTTTTCTGAGCGCACGGACGCACTTCGGAAGAGAATCGATGAGATACAGGAGTCTTTCAAGTACATGGAAAAGACTGTCATGACCCTGGGGGCCTTGGACCCAATCGCGACCACGAAGAAAATCAGAGAGCTTGCGGAAGAGCTCGAGGGACTGCAGCAAGGGCTTGATTTTGAGATTGCGAAAAACCTGGCAGCTTGCTCTCTCAATGGAGCTACTCAGCAGTCTCTATAAACGCGTTTTTTTTCTTTAACGAGTAGAGTATTTTAAGGATAGTTTTCCATGTTCCAAGTAGTCATAATTTAATATAGTCCTTTTTTCATTCCACGCAGCATTAGCTCTCTACGCTTATTGTGCATAGTGCAACATATCATATACTAAGTTTCTTGAACGCAGCGTCTCATTTCAGCGATGGCCGGCAAGTTCTGGGGACCCTCCGATGCTCACGTTTCTATTCCAGCTCTACATTATTCGCCGTTGAACTTCAAGTTTGGATCCAATTGAATAGCTGGTGTGCTAGGACTGATCACCCTGTCACGTAGCTATCAATTATTAGAGCAAGATCACAAGCCTGCAACCTCCATGCTACCGTTTGGGCCCTAAACCGACTTTGTCAGCCGACCTGAAATACTGAAGTGGGCATGCAACAAATGCGCTCGACAAGGTGCGTGCAACGCTCGTAAGTCTCGGCGGAAGTAGGGTATGTCTAAACCGATGAAGAGATTCCTATCTATATTACGTAGCAATATTGAGAATCGATGGAAAATCGCTACTGGTCATCCAGCCCGTCCATTGCATCCGCCATGCGAGCCTGCACAAATACGTGTACTTTGTACACGCCAGCGCTCGCACCCAGCTCGAGGATGCGTATAGAGACATTGTGGGTCAACTGTAGCTGCTAGTGGCAAGCAAACCGGAGACAAACGTGCTGCGGCCAGTCAGTAACTAGCCAGGCGACAAAGTGAACGGACGCCAGGTAATAGCGTTGGATGACGTAGGGACTTTGGTCCAAGATGATACAGGTGCTAGTGTTTAGATACCACTCGCCGCCTACCTCCCCCAAAGCCGCAACAGGAAGATACCGGTTACCTCGCGGATGATTACCTGGGTATTCAGACTGTCAAGATTCTTCAATTTGATCAAAGAGATGGTTTTCATGGCCAAGGAAGAAGACATGAAGCTACTTCACAACAAGCGGCGTAATTTTCCACTTGGAGAGAGCGCTATGAGCCTTTTGCGCGCACTTGGCTAAATATCTCCAGCTATAAGCCAAATAGGTCCTTATATCAATCAACGCGCATATTGGACAGCTATGAGTTCTTAAGTCAATTTTTGGAAGAAAGTCAAGAAGCGAGGAAACGTATTGAACTAGGATGCTAGTAATCCGCGTCGCGTCACGGACGCGTAAAATTCTGTATTAACAACGTAGTAAACGTCGTCCAAGAAGATCCGGCAAAAGCACAAGTCAACGGCAAAGCTATTGTCATAGATGAGAGTCTCTCTTTGATAGTAAGCCAGTTGCTGAATAGGCATGGGTGCAGGTGCTTATCGAAGCGGCGTGGTGTCTACTGGGGTGATAGACCCAAAATACTGCACATTACTTTGCAGAGAAAACGCTTGCTGCTAGGGAGAGCGTAGTGGAACTAGATAACAGAGAAACGCTAACCCATCTAACAGGAAAGTGCGCATCAATGAGGATATCTCAAAAGGGCACTGTGTACATTGGTCATCATCCTAAGACTTCTCCAAGCTGTAATCATTTGCATCCACCTTGTACCCAGCAAACTCTCTCGCTGGTACACCGTTCACAAACATGATATCCAGCTCTTCGTACGTTCTTCCTTTCATCTCGGGCAACCGGAAGAAAGACCAAACAAAGAAGATGAATGCGCCTCCACCCCAGAAGAAGCCAGTCTTGCCTTTCCAATCTCCCGCAGTGGGATTCAACATGTACGGGTTGACTACATTTGTGATGATTTGCGCGATGTAGTATGAAATGCGAGAAAGGCACACGCTTTTACTGCGCAGGCGCGTGGACGATACCTCTCCAATGATGGCATAGCAGATTGGACCGACAGTGGCGTAATAGAGGAAAAGCCACAAGAGCATCATGGCAGCTTGCGCATAATTACCCCCAGAAGAGTTGCCAGCGCCGGCACTGATGATGCCGACGACAAAGAGTATTGCAGCAAGGCCGCCCAATCCCCAAAGGTAGAGTTTGCGGCGACCCACGTAGGTCATGATGATCCAGGACAAGAGCGTACCGACGCAAGCAATACCCAGTCCGCCCACCGTCATCTTGAATGAGATTGTGCTCGGCAGGCCAGCTTGGACAAAGAAGTAAGTTGGCGTGCCACCCATTGCTGAGCCGCAGAATGGCTGAGCTGCAAAAGCCATGCATGCTATCTCGGTACGACGACGATCGATCCCCTTGAAGCACTGCAGATACGATGTGTTCTCTTCAATGGACTTTTCCAGGTCGTTAGTACGGACCATCATAGCCACCTTTTGCTTAACAAGATGCCGTTGCGAAGAAGATGAGAGGCGCATGATCATCTTTTCCGCCATGTCGAGTTTGTTGAGACGGACGTAGTGCCATGGAGACTCCGGTGCCATGTATAAGATGGCGAAAAGCGGAAGGGGCCACGCCCATTGAATAGCGAATGGTATCCGATATGCCCATTCAGTAGCATTGTCGGAAAATGCTGATTGAACACCAGCAGATATAAGTTGACCAAATGCCCAGCACAGGTTGACATAGACGCTAAGATATCCTCGCAGAGCGGTGGGACATACTTCGCTAGCATATGCCGGTGCCATTGTAGCGAAAACGCCCCACGGTATTCCACAGAGGAACTGGCCGACAAGCAGAACTGGGGCGTTGGGTGCAAAGAAAGAGATGGCTATGAATCCGCAGATGGCGGTGAGAGATACCATCAGCACTGGCCGATAACCGTGTCGGTGGATGAAGTAACCGTTCGCAAATGCTCCGATGATTGTCCCACAACTCACGGCATTGCCAAGGCCGTTTTGCCAAGATGCAGAGATCTCGTAAGTCCCAGTGCGGGTATTGAACTGGCCGAATTTCCGAGAGAAGGCAGGCTGGGCAAAGAAGGAATACATCAGAACGATGTCGTAGCCTTCCATGATAATACAAGTAGAGAGCAACACCGACCAGAGGACGGCTTGCGGATAGCGGCGAATCCCCTGGAGCAGAGTCGTTTGATGTTCATCCTCTGTAGCCTCATTGGCCTGCTCAACGACTTCACGATGTTCCGTCGCGTTTGCCTTCTCCATCGTGGGTGCCATGATTGGGCTCGCCGGTGTCCTCGGCTATACTCAAATGAAAGGCAGAAGGTGCGGCCTCCGAAAATCAGAGGGTTGAATTAGGGGCAAAGTGAATGGGAGATTCAGTGGAGTCAAGGTGGTATTCATAGTCGAGCTATACGGGTGAATGCTTCTAGTGGACCGGTTCGAAGCATGGATCATGATTACCCCAGATTCTCTCCGTCGGAGCATCGACCACAACAACCCCCAGGTTACTTACCTTGTCGAAAAATGCCATCCCCATGGGGTTCATGGACCGTGCGATACATGCAGCCCTACCGCAGGCGGGGGTCAGTCGACAGAGTTGCATGTGTGCCAAGTCGCTCCCCCACCGGAGACAGTGCGGGGTGCGTCTAGTTTGGCATAAAACCTGAGGCACAATAGCTTGGGCTACCACTACTCTGCCCCCCCCCCCCCCCCCCCCCCCCCCCCCCCCCGTCGTGATATAGTGATGTGGTATGTGTGATGGATCAGACGTTTGCATACGTGATTCAAGATTGACGAAGCTGCAATGTGGTCAAGTGTGAAGAGCCCCACCGGAGGATGTGCGGGGTGTGTCTAGTCTAGCAGCAGACCCCCTCACACCGGCGCTAATTGTTCCGAGACAGCATCGATGCTGAGCACCTTGTCTAAGAAATTTCGGGGAAATCCGAGTTAAATATGGTCTCTTCATCGTGCGCCCTGACACTGCGTTCCTGGCGGCTTAGGCGCACTGGCATCCCGAGTACAACTTGTCGTACACAGGTCCGACGAGCGGCCTCTCTATCAGTTGCCACAAGAGCCGGTATACGGTTGGAGAGAAGAGATAGAGGTCCCTACAGTAGTGTTCCCACGTCATGGCTCGTTGGAGAGAAGACTTAGCAACCTCGTGTAAGACCGCTCAATGCCCCACATGCTGCTTGTATTGTGAGAAGCGCCCGCCAACGTCAAGGATGACGGAATATTTACCTGGAGTGTTTCGCTAGCAGTGATATGCCTTCTTTTGCGATCCGAATCGGTGCGCCAGCAGCTTCTAGACTGCCGACATTGGCAATGTAAGCTGACATCTTGTGTCCAACCTGCACATATGTCTGAACCAGTTCATCATCCAATGGTCGATCGAGATGGAGGAAAGAAGGGTCTGGCTGCTCCTGATACTCTGGTTCAATGGCCTCGGCCGCCCCCGGGAGCTGCATACAGCCACAGAATGCCCAGAGTATCAGTGTCGCAATGTATACTGCATATGGCTCGAGAGGGTTCCCACAGCTATATCTTCTCACATGCCAGAAGAGGGCACCACAATGTACCAAAGCCAGTCTGGCTTTACAGTGGTCTTGTATTGCCCACTGCATGACCTTGAACCGAGCCGTGGCCAATTCTGGCCCTTGATCTGGACTGCTGGAGGCATATTCATCCAGTCCGGATGCAGACGCAAATATCTGTACGGAATCGATAGGAGCTAAGATGAGAAGACGAGCTAAATGAAGCTGTAGGATAATATGGTTCTCAAAACCCCCATTGCGTGCAGTCTTGCCATTGGCAGGCCAATGTAAAATGTCCAGGCAATCGCAAGCACTATTCCGCCACTTGGAAGCTAACTGCGTCCTCGGCAACCATTCTCGCTGTACAGACGGAAATGCCAAGCGCTGTTGTGGCAAAGCTGTCGGTATCCAAGACTTTAGAGGAATGCGTTCTCTTGCCAATATTTCTTTAGTGTTCTGACAGATGGCGCTGATGAGAAGTCCTGTACTGAATGTACCAAGGTGGGGTGGCAGCTTTTTTTCAACGTATAGTGTTTCAAGACCCTCTGCAAGTGTCATATTGGTGAGACATCTGTGATGCTGCCGGACCAGGCTTGTCTCTTCCCATATATCCTCATGACAAGGCAATACTGCATCGATGTCGTCAAGTCGCATAAGAGCTTTGGCTTGGAATTGGTGCACGAACAAGGTATCAAGAGTCTGCTGTATTTAGCAAAGTGCCGTCAGACGACCAAAAGGATTGCTTACCCATATCATCATTCCTGTACGAATCTTTGCCTCCTGGGCTAACCACGCACCGACCATGTGTTCGTGTCCAGATTTTGTCAAATTGTCCAGGCTTCCAAACCTGGTAGTGTTGGCGAGCAGTCCCATTGACTGGCAGGCTTCTACTAGATAGTGTCGGTCTACAAAGGCACGCTCTACTAAAGCCTTTTTTCCGCTATGAAGTAGGCAAATGATGTTGAGAACACCGGCTTGTAGCAAGGATAAGGTGGGACAGGTACGCTTAGAGGCAGTAGTGTAACCCGGTATATAAACAAACTCTTCTTCGTCCACTACATCTAGGCTCATCAAGCCATACTTTTGGCTAGTGAGGACAATGCTCAGAAGCCGAGGTAGGGATGCGTTGAGCTGTGAATGCTGCGAGTGGTACATGTACCTGGAGCCCACGACTGCCACGGCAAGTAACAGATGCCAGCTGTTGGACGCATCATGTGAAAACGATGGTCTCCGCAAAAAAGGAAAAACCGGGTGGAACTTTTCGAAGTAACGACGCACACAGATGGAGACGTGCATATGCGTAGGCAAATCTGATGGTTCAATTTCAATCAAGGCTGTGCGCGCTTCTGTGGTAATGCCATGTAAGAGTGATTGATAAGCTTCGGACGGGCACAATGAAATCGCGTCTAACATCTCATGCGGTGTGGTTGGCATATTGGCTTCAGCTTCGTGGCGTTGAGCTGGCTCACTAGAGCATGTTGGATCTTGAGTTTTGCCACCGAAAGGCGCTCTCGAGCCTGTTCCGTCAACATAGTATCTACTCTTGAATGTCTTTGCTGGACGTGTCGAGGTAGCATTCCATACGTTGGAGAATGCGCTGAAGGTGGTGAGATTTGTGTGTGGTGGGGGTTGTGTTGCCGTGGTCGCCTCCTGTGCAGGTGTAGCGAGAGCGGGAGGACAGGCCCATTGCTCCAAGTGGTCATGGGGAGCATGGCCGAGGTTCATGAGGAATGCGTCCATATCGGCGGGATCTCTGTATTGGGGAGACAGCCAATTGGTGTCTAGTAGGCCTAAGCCAGGCGGTGCCATGTTGTCTAGGCTGGCTGCATATTCGCCACTGGCCGGCCACGCCCAGGCGGCCGCATTGGGGTCCTCCAACGCGGCTGCGAGATTAGCGGCCGTCGAGCCTTGATTGCTTTCGTTACTACTCTCGTCTACCTGCAAGGCAATCGGATCAAAGGAAAGTGGCGATTCGGTCTCGCTAGGGTGCATCGCGGTGCTTTCCTGCGTCTGACGCCCAGGAGGATACTGGCAATCGGAGCTGCGTTGTGCGCACCTACGACATGGTTGACCGCGCGAACACCGCACGCGGTCGGACGCGCATTGCAAACAAGCGCGTGAGTTTGCGAGCGAGGCTGCGGCATTGTCTCGCTCCTTGTGTGCGGCTACATGGCGGCGGAGAGCATCGCGGCGCGAGAAGGCCTTGTGGCAGGAGGGGCAGGCATACGGTCTTTCTCGTGTGTGGATCCTCATGTGACGTGTCAGGTGGTCTTGCTTGCCGAAGCTTCGATCACACATGGAGCACACCGCCGGCTCGTTTGTATTTGGAGAAGACATGCCTAGATGACAGGAACGAGTATGAGGAACAAAACAGGACGTGTAGTCGGTTGCCAGACGCCTTAGCGGCGGTCGGGGCGGCTGTCATGCGTCACCAGGGGCTTGCTTGATAACCACCCACACCACCCCACAACACATAAGTAGCCGGATCATCACCAATGCGGGGCATTAGCCCAATGGCCTGTCCATTGCGTCCGCGGGCTCTCAACGCCTCCTTTCCGCTATCGTTATGAAGATACTGATACATTGAGAAAGAAAATCACTCCAAGTGAGTTGACACTACCTGTATGTTCAACGACCCGTGTGCTGGACTACAACTATGCGCCACCTGCTATGTTGCAGACACGCATGGGTTGGCATCTGAGCTTCAGCCATTACACTCTTTCGAAGACGGGCATGACTTCTATCGGGCTCTCCACTTCGACCGACTCTCCCCCGTGCCATGTCTGCTTACCCCAAAAGCTTCTCCATTCTTGTCCGCTTGGCAGGGGCGGGAGGTAAACTGTCTTCTTGCGCTGTCCCGCAGCCAAGACCGGGCACACTAGATACTTGTCGCCATACATATACTGGTCTTCAACCTCCCAGCACTTTTGATCACGTGGAAACTCGTAGAAGAGAGTTCTCATCACGGGCGAGCCCTCCACGTGTGCTTCTTCCATGAGTTTCCGCGTATAAGCACGTAGCGCCTCGCGAACCAACATGAATTTCTTGCAAATCTCATAGATAGCTGGACCATACGACCAAACCTCGTTGTCTGCACCGCTTCGACAACCGGGGCTTCCTGGCGATTTCGGCTGGCGTGGCTCTCGATCGCCGTGAAGTCGCATGACCGGACAGAAAGTGCCCCATTGGAACCATCGCACAAACAGCTCTCGGAATTCTTCGTCATCTGGATTTCCTCCATGGAAGCCGCCAATGTCCGTTGTCCACCAGGGCATGCCAGAGAGACCCATATTCAGGCCAGCAGCTAACTGATCTCGAAAGCTAGACCATGACGACGAGATGTCCCCGCTCCACACGAGGGCGCCATATCTTTGGCTACCGGCCCAGGCACAACGGACGAGGTTAACAATGTTTTCCTGGCCTTCGTTTGCCATGCCCTCATAGAATGTCCGAGCATACTCTCGGGGGAATATGTTTCCTACGCAGCTGTGTTAGCGTACATTCTACATGCACTCACCGAGTAGACTATATATACGCACCGATGGAAACGTTGGGGCCCAGATGGTAGCGATAGTTGTCAAAGTCGTAGTGTCGATACTCGGGTTCTGCTTCGTCCAACCAAAATACCTTGATGCCTTTCTTGTAGTAATTCTTCTTGGCCTTGTTCCACACGTAATCACGCGCGGCTGGGTTGGTCGGATCGAAGTGGATCGTCTGTCCTTGGAAGGTCATGGCTGTTCGTACGCCGCGCTCCGTTCTAATGAGTAAGCCCCTTTCGACCATCTCCTCATAGTTCTCCGAACGCCTGTCCACGGTCGGCCAGATTGATACCATGAGCTCAATCTTCAGTTGTTTCAACTCCTCGACCATTCCATCTAGCCAATCAGTGTCAGGACGTATGCGAATACAAAGCATTGTGTCATCTTACCTGGGTCTGGCCAGTACTTTTCATCAAACTTCCAATCGCCTTGCATTGGCCAGTGGAAGAAATCAATGACAATAAGATCTATGGGTAGCTCTCGGCGTCTATATTCCCGTGCGACCTGCAAAAGCTCGTCTTGCGTTTGGTAGCGAAGCTTGCATTGCCAAAATCCTAACCCATACTCTGGCATCATCGGGGCCTGTAAAATATCATATCGTTACTATGCTGTCGCAAGGGGCAGTGAGATAGCACGAACCTTGCCGGTAGCTTCAGCGTATGACTGAACAATCTGAGCGGGCGTATCGCTTGCTACGACCCAGTAGTCAAGAGCCTTTGTCGACTGTGCTTCGAAACTCATAACATTCTTGCCAAAAACAGCATTACCGATAGATGGGTTGTTCCACAGAATCCCGTAACCGCGCGAAGAAACGGCAAAGGGTACGCTAGCCTGAGAGTTGCGATGTGCCAGTTCGAGCTGGGTGCCTTTGATGTCCAGGTATGGCTGTTGATATTGGCCCATGCCATATATCTTTTCCTTTGGATCCAAGCTCTCGAACCGAGCGGTGAGGTGATAATCACCCCCAATGATAGGTTTAAACTCTCGAGCCTCGACCTCCAAAGCACTACACTTGGGGTCCAGGATGTCGCGCCGGTCGCGGGCGTACTCCTCTAGCAGAATCTTCTCGCTGGCATTATCGATTATCGTAATCTTTCCTCGCTTGGAGACTACAACTCTGATTGCGCCATTGACCAGGGTAGCCGAATCGCCACTGGCCTCGATCTTGACAGCGGTACTGGGCTGAGGTAAGAGGGCCCAATCTTCTTGCGGCATGGCCGACATCTTCGTGGCGCGGACGCGGACCGCATTGACGCCCCATGGCTCAATCCAAAGCTGCTCGGCATCATATGTGAAAACTAGACGATTTTCGTTGGAGGAAAACATGACAGCAGTTTCGTAGTCTCGCGAGGATGGAATGACCTTGGGTGGGATACGCAATGTAGGGCTAGGGGCGTTCCCGTACTATATACTCTCAATCAATAACAACAGGGCAAGCCAAGAAGAGAGCACGATTTGCCAAAATACCGGAGCTTTGCCCGATGCAAGTGGCTGCTGAGGTCAGGAGTCGCGCAGTTGCCGATAGGCTATGTACCTTTTCCCCATCGGGACCCCCACCGGGATCGTCGTTCGACACGACATTCATTACTGTACAACCCACCCTTCTTTGGGTTTCATGTACGCGTGTGCTTGGCTGCGGTAATCACGTGCATAACTCTGGCCTGGTGTGCCACTGGTGCTGGTAGTGTCGAGTAAGACGTCGATGCCACGGAGGAGTTCACTGGGCGCGCACAAGAAGAGAGCCCGCGTGTCGTCGTCTTGAAACGATGATACTGCATCTGTTGCTTCCACAAAGAGAGTAAGACTCAGTTCTTCATCAACTGATTGCCTCAACTTTTACTGTTGCTGAGTCTCCAAAGGCTCTCTCTCTGAAACCCAGTGAGCATTCGATAGGAATGGAAGCTCATGTAGCATGGATATTCTTTTATTGCAAATGAGCCCATGGACCACGTTCCAAGTTCGTTTGATGCTAAAAGTATACTTTCGCTTCATGATACAAGTACCAACTGCCTATTGTACGCTTTTATCGGGCATGAACTGCGAGTATAACGTCGTTGTCTAGCAGGAGCCCTCCATCGGTATGGAAAAGTGAACTAGCATTCACTCTGTGGGCCGCGCTTGACCGCGCTAAACTAAAAAATAGAAAGAGAGCACTTGCACTCGCCACAAAGCCTCGACGACTCGCCTCAACCTTGAATGCGCAATCTATACGAGCATCGCCCACAGATAACCTCCAATGTCGCAAATTCCGCCAGATTATCCGCCATCGCTTACGCCTTGTACCGATGAGGTTGCCGTCCTTAAAATCCGCATTGCCGAACTTGAGCGCGACAAGGACGATCTCAACGAGCGTGCAACGAGCGCAGAGGCAAACTTGAGCGATGCCAACACACGTGTTCTACATGCCAGGAAGTATGCCGCCGAATGCGAAGCTGGGATGAAAGTAGCAACCGCTCGCGCCCAGGCTCGCTACACTGAGAAGTTGCACGCCAACAACGAGTCGAGGAACCTTCGGAACGAGATCGATAGGCAGAAGTCCGACCTCCACGACTACCACATCAAGGTCACCAGGTGCTTCGACGCGCAAAATGCCAAGATGGCACAACTGAGGGCGGATAAGCAAGCTGGCAAGTGGTCCGGCGAATACACATCAGAAGTCCAGAATCTTCGAGCAGATCTTGAGGTCTTGCGCAATGAACTCTTGTCGGCTCTGAAAGAAGACGCAAAACACAAAGCCGAATGGGAAGAAAGAAAGGGGCACATAAAGGTCGTTGTCATGAAGCTAAGTGCCGAGCTCACTGCAGAGCGGGCAAAGGTCGCGGCGTCCGCCGAGGAACTCACGAGCCGCGTCAACGAGTGCAAGGCTAAATATCAGAGCCAGATGGATCCTATGAAGGAAGAGCATGATGCTGTATTGAAGGAGGGGATGCGCAAGTCGCAGAATCAACTAGATGGTGTCCAAGCACAGTGGTTTGCCAAGGAAAAGCATATGATGGATTGCAATAACCCTCTGAAACGTCAGCTAGATGAGGCACATACGCAGGTACATCTAGGCAACCAACAACTGCAGGTGGCTCTACACAGCATCCATGGCGATCAGCAGAATTTCCTGGGCAGTCAGCAGGGTCAACAGAAGTCGACTCAACAATCTTTCACATCCAGCAAGCGCATGAGGCACAATTCTATCAGGTAAGCTCACATGAAGCTCGAACAAAACATCATCTGGCTAACATGATCAGCACCGCTGGTCGCGCCACGCCAGACCTTCAGCGCGCACGCACCCACTCTCTGCCCTCAAACTACCATGTCATGGACCCAAACGGCGGCATTGCGCCGAATAGTCAACAATACATGATGCCACCACATGGGATCCATAGGCGCCAGTCATCGCAGCTGTCAAATGGCTCCCCACATTCAATGACGCCCACACAACGTCTGCGGCAAGAACACAATGTTAATTCCGTCGGATGCTCGGTTGGACACGACAGCGGTTCGACTCGACAAGTCCAGCTGCTGCTACAGCAACCAAAGATTGGCTACATGTCGCTCCCAGAGCAAGGGCAGCCCCTGCAGCACCTAGAGTCGGGCAACACAGAAGATCAGCTTGTGAATCAGGCAATATTCCACGACCAAATGCAGAATACGATGGGCATGGAATTGCAGCATTGGTCTATGCCACAGCTCATGGTGGGTGACAGATCCGATGCACGCCATTCAATCGGTACAGAAATGATGGGCGCGACGTCACAGTCCTGGCAACAAGAAATGAACGGTGAGCACATGATGCCCAACTCTAGTCAGTTTGCTGCATTTGAGTCTGCTTTCCCAACGTTGAAAGATATGCAAGACATGCAGTCGCAGCAGCAGCCGCAGCAGGCTCCGACGACTCCGAAAGTGAATGATCCCACTCCCAACATTATAGCATCTTCGCTGGCAACACCCGCGCCCAAGACAGTCGCCAGGCGCAGAGCTCCACCTCCCGTTCAGCCAGTGAGAGTTCCTTGTGTAAACTGCTACAAGCATTGGTGGGATGGTGATTGCGACGAGGGCGAGCCGTGTGAAAACTGTGTAGCCGAGAAGGTCGACTGTCTCCGGCAGCGCTGCTTCCACTTTGCGACAGGAACATGCCCCAAAGGTCTCAAGTGTCCCAACGTCCACGAGGGCGATCGGCGGTACAACAACGACAGGTTTCTTGTAGATCAACCCAAGGCAAGTAAGCGTCCGGGCCGCCTTGGGAAGAGTACGGAGGCAGAGGCAGCGCCAGTTCTGAGGCAGCAGCAAGGCTAGCATGCTCTGAACTAGTTGCTTGAGGTTTCAGACTTTGATGGAGGTTAGGTTGACACGGATCGACTTTTAAGAGAAGTATAGTGCATTCTGAAGCAGCGTGTATATCTCTGACATTCCTGGTCTTGTTCTTTCCATGTAGCATGGAGTTTGAGCGCACCGAGCGTGCCTCACTTCCGTTGGCAGCTCTAGCATAGACGGTTCCTCGAGAAACCCAATCAATGCCCTGGAACGCCATTATCTGTTCTCGTTGCTCCATTGCCATCTCGGCAAAAGGGTCTATTCTTTGATTATGTTCTTCAATCCTATCCCCATGTTCGATGTCTGGTGTAACCGCCTAGTTGTAACAATCGATACGATATTAACTACCGGTTATGAACATCCAAGTTTGTGTTATAAATCCATTCCCAGCTAGCAGATTTTGATAGAAAGCATTTGGACAGTTGAATGGCGGTTGATTTTGGGCACTGCAGCCTCCCGGGATATGCTACTTGTATAAGGACCGAGAAGATACGACGAGGTTGATGGCTTCGGGCTAGTCCGAAAACATCTGCGGACGCGGAGTACCTACCCCACTAGTTCGCACCACCATCCGGCCAGGCCTGCGAGGGTTATCCTTTGCAGCTGCACAAGTTGTTTTGAGAATGGTAGCATGTCGAACAGAGAGACTCTAGGAATCAGACGCGAATGTGTCTCGACATTTGCGGTATCATGATAGGGCGTCGGCGGTGGCGGCTGAGTGGGGGCGCACCAGTCCATTTCCAGCCTAGGCTGCCGCCGATTCAGGGTTTTCACGCTTCCCACCCACCCCCCACAGTTAGCCAGCCTACCCAAGCCTACCCAGCTACCAAGCTCCGCCTAGCTATAGCTTGCGTAGTCTTGTTGCCCGCTTCCTCCCAATCACCCAAAGCGCTACGTTTGGCCGAGTGCCCGTCTACCTACGCGCGGATCCACATCACTCACCTCTCGCCGCAATCTGACGGGCCTGGGCTTCTCGTTTTTCCCTCATGCCTGTACGAAAGATGCAACCATGTTTGTTATCTCCGGGTTCCGACTTAAAGTCGCTAGGGTACGACTAAGCGACTAATGGCGGGTATAGAAAAGCTTTACCCGCGCATCATCGGAGGTTGACATCTTTGTTGCTTCTTCCAGTCAATTCCTGTCGTCTTGTTCACCTTGCAATGGCTTCAAACGAGCCAGGCCTTGCGCCTCTCAGCGCACCCGCTTTCGACCCCACCAAAGGTGCCGTCGATGTTCCCGTTGACTCGGACACACCCGTCGCACCCGATCAGTTTGATGAACGCTATGAGACGTCCAAGTGGGAGCTTTGGGCGTATTACTGGTACGCGACCACTTTGTCGTTTTTCATCCCTTGCGATTCACCGTGCTAACTCGGCATCTCCCCAACAGCTACTATGTTGGTGACAATGGGCTCACGCTTTTCAACTTCGGACCTACAGCCTTCCAAAACCTCATGTACTTGGCAGCGGGCGATTCTGAAATGCTTCACTTCATGGGTAGGGACCGGACTATCAACTCCATTGTTCTTCTCTGCAATGGCATCAGCTTTGCCGTCCAAATCGTCGTCTTCCTCATCTTGGGTTCTTTTGCCGATTTTGGCACATGGCGGCCAAACATCTTGATAGTACTATCGATGATCGCATACGGAATCGGGTTTGGCTGGCTCGGCGTTCACACCGAAGGCAACTGGCACACTGGTGTGGGGCTGTACATTGTAGGGCTCATCGCATACCAGACCACCATCACTTTCTGGACCGCCGCTTTCCCGGGCCTGGCGCGTAACACGAGAGAGCTGAGAACAAAGGCCGAGGAATATGCCGAAGGAACCATTAGTCGGGAAGAATACGACTTCGCGGACATGATGAAACGAAACGAGATATCAAACACCGCGTTCTACGTTCAGTCGGTTTTCGAGATACTCATCCTAGCTGTTATCGTGGGCATCATGTTCGCCCTAAAGGTCAACGATAGTGCAGCGAACAACAACTGGGGTCTTTCAGTACTGATTGCATTTGCAACCGGCGTTTGGATCCTATGCGCACTTCCGTGGTTCGTACTGGAAAAGAGGCGGCCCGGGCAAGACCCTGGAAAAACAAACATTGTCATGGCCGGCTTCAAACAACTCGGATATGCAATCTCTCAGATTTGGCAGCTGCGACAAAGTCTAGCTTACCTGGTAGGCTACTTTTTGCTTGGCGACAGTCTCAACACGAGCGTGACGGTCATCGGAACTCTGCAAAACGAGATTGTTGCCTACAACAGTCTGCAACTCACCTATCTCCTCATCGTCGGTATCGCTGCACAAGCCGTCGGAATCGCGGCATTCTGGCGGATTCAGAAGCACTACGGCCTCTCCACCAAGACCATGTTCATGGTCGTCGCCATCTGCATTGTTCTGCTCGACGGCTGGGGTATGATTGGAATCTGGACACAGAAATTTGGTTTCCACAACAAATGGGAAGTTTGGGTGTACCAGGTATTCTACGGGCTACTGGTCTGCCCTTGGTACAGTTACTCGCAAACCATGATATCCGAGGTAACCCCGCGAGGCAAGGAGTTTTTGTTCTTTGCCCTGTTCTCCATTGTCGGGAAGACGAGTGCATTTATCGGACCGATTGTTAGCTCGGCCATCATTGATGATACCGGAAACAACAGCAGCCCCTTTTACTTTTTGTTCGCGCTGAGTTTGGCGAGTTGTCTCTTTCTCTACTTCTTTGTAGATGTTGAGCAGAGCAGGATTGAGCAGGAGATATTTCTCGACAAGGAAAAGAAGACGATGACGGTTGAGGTGGACGACGAGGGCATGCAGAGACTCACCTGAAAAGTTACACATGCAACCATGGCAGTAGAACTCAACTACTAGTGGCGTCAACAACTGCAGTTCTAGCCTTGCGCCCACGTCCCATCGCACATCTTGCCTTTGAGAAGTCTCCTTATGATTGGCGTATGCAGCAGTTACACAAAGTCACATCAGCGAATTCGCTCATGGGTATAGAACGTATAGAACCGAGGCAAGTCTCAAGCAGATACGGAAGGTCAAGGCCAAATAGGGCAAATGCGTTGACAGATGATGACTTGTCAACGTCTGCCAATACGCAATTCTTTCATTCGGCCACTGCAAACTCCACTCAAAGCAGATTGGCCGTGGGAGTGCCCTCCCTTTCACACCAAGGACTCGTTCAGGCACATATCTTGCAATTGAAAAGGTAGTCAAAGGGACACAATCTAGTTGAACAGAACAAGAATGGGGAATGATGGATAAAATAATACATGGGGAAGTCGTTTATCCTCTGTACAGTTATGGCACATACCGTATATACTAGCCAAACGCTTGTACCCTATTTTAGTCTAACCCAACTCATTCGTGTCGCTTCATGGTTAGAAATCCCTCAAATAAGACACCGTGTTGTGCGGTGACATGACTAGGTTGACACGTTGTGATTCGGGCTTTTTTCCCCCTGGAAACATGGCAATCATGCTCTATACATGCAATCGCTTTGCGTCATGAGCCACATGTCCTTCCCTGAACTCTTGCAATGGCCTGCGTGGGCTGTTGGAGATGCGGTGCCAGCATCTAACAAAGACGCAAGATGCTGCCACATGGCGAATGTCCCATCAATATGACAACATGACCCCATCATCTTCAGGAAAACGTAGGGTGAAATTCCGTGGTATCCAGCCCCCAAATCTCGACGTCTTTGACACTTTCTCTGCTCACAGCCTCGACTTTCCTGATGGGGCCCGCTCTTTTCCCGTTCATGCTGTTGTCATTTCCACCCGCAATCGTGTCCTTCTTGGGTGGATAGTAAACACTGCCCAATTTGAATACCAGATCATCACCTAGTCCTACATACTTTAAGTTCTTGTATTCTGGCCGCCAGAACTCGGTTGCAATGACGAAGATGTGCATCTCGGGGTCGTTGATGTCGAACTTGTTGCCAGTTTCGTAGCCTGGGCGGACCAAGAGACGGATAGCCGATGCCTTTGGCAAATGACTCATGACTGTACGCATTAATTCAAGTGAAGGAACTGCGCAAGCGAACCCAAATTGTTCGAGGTTGGGTAAGGATTTGCATAGCTGGAAGAGAGTTTCGTCGGATAGTGCCCAGAGATCGGGAAGGAGGAGGTGACGCAGCGTGGAATGGCTAGCTTGGATGGCAGCGATGTATTCGCTTGCTAGATTCTGACATATTCTGTTGGACATGGCTATGGGTGTGCTATTTGCACTTGCAGGCGCACCGGACGCGATGGTCGACGGAGTCGTGGGCGTGGCCGTAGTGCTATCCGTTTTACATGAATCCTTGGGTCGTTTGCTCACAATGTACATGCGCTCCAGGCCTCGAGTCTTGGTGAGGTATAGCGCGCCTTCTTTGTCAAAATTATCAGTGCATATCATTTTCAGGTTAGGCGGGGTCGGATGATTGCCGTGTACCCTCCACAAATCGTCGTTGAAGATTGTTATGGGATCGGAAGAACCCATTGAGTTGATGATGGTCATCTCTACAGAACTTTCGATCTGCAGGACGGTGGTGAGCTCGTTACCGAAGAAGCGGGTATATAGATTATAGATGGCTAATCGCTTTATGGGAATGTAGTATTTGGCAGCTATGCATCGGCCAAAGACAGTCATCAGGTTGATAGACTCCTCGCCCGCTGCACGCATACGCGGGCTCCAGTGGAGCTTGAGGTTTTCAAGCTTCTTGGAGCCGAGTACCAGCAGCGATATATCGTCGGGATAGCACAGCGGATCGATGTTGTAGACGACCAAGGTGGTCAGGTTTGGCAGTGGAGGGATGATGGTGGTTGGGCGCGGCGTCCGTCGCGTTTGGCAGCGAATCGTCAGCGACGATAGTGAAGTTCGGCCTATGAGGCCCTGGTAGACTGTCTGTAACGGAGGGGTGTTGAGCTCCCAGCTGCGCGCATCAGCAACGACGTCAAATGGGGGCCTGGCAAGCTCCAAACATACGCAAACTCTCGGAGATTCTTCATCTTGTCCAGCGCAGCGCGCAGCACAATCTGCAGCACCATGCTGTTGTCGGGCACCCGGCCCTGCTTGTAGTCGTCTACGTCGTGCTCCCGCCAGTCGCCTTGGAGGCGGAAGGATTGGACGTAGTCGCCAAAGTTGCGCGACACCAGCGTGTTCAGGCCCATGGCGAAGGGGCTGCCGTTACCATAGCCCTCGGGCCGGCCATCGATGTAGCGTATCTCCGAGTATGAGCGCAGGGTAACGCGCTCGTAGAGTCGCGGAAGCATCATGTAGTACATGAGGCGCGACGTGCGCGTGATGCGCGCAAGGTCGCCGACATCGTCGAGCTGTGGTTGCTTGTTAACATGGCGCTCTGAATGAGCTCATGGATGGCCTTGCCCACACGCCGGCGAGACGTACGTAGGAGAGGATGAGGTGAATCAGATGTAGCGGAAGCTCCCTTGCCTGTGAACCATGTGTCCGCGCGGGGCTCGTGAACAGGGCATGTACCGGCGCCGTTATGGGTCGGTCGACAAAGGGAAGCTCAGACGCTTTGGCGGAGGCTTGCGCGCGTTTGGAAGGATGGGGCGGTTGCGGCATGAGGCTAGATGGGGGCAACACATGTGTAAGACGAGCAGAGATGGGTCCGTATTATCATCGTGGAGCATGCAGCGTCGCCGTGTGGCTGTTCCCAATCGTCATGTCGACGGTCGTTTGCTCGCTCGCGGCGGACGTCGGGCGGGCCTCGTACCCCGGACACTGGAGTCGCCGGCCGCATTAGTCCGAGCTAATCGCACAAACTGCCCATCACATGCCTGTACATGGGCGTGAGACGGACCTTTTATTGCAGCTTCTGGCCAGCGTAGACTTGTCTATTGCTCATCGTCGCCCAAGTGCCGTATACCGTATACCGTATACCGCACATCTGCCACACCCCAAACTTGGCCATGCCGTGCCACGCTACGTCACGTTATGCCACCCCCCAGACGGCGCTCATCCCGGACTAAAGAACCATGGCCGCCTGCCTTCGTACTTTGCACCCGGCACCTGAAAGGGCAGCTCGACGGTGCCGTCAAACACGCTCATCGGCGGCACCGCATCATCCTCCATATCGAGATGCTCCAGCTTGTGATCCGGCACAGGCACAAGCACGCCACATTCCCAATTCCTGACATTCAGCGCTCCCGTCTTCCCTCCTTGCAGCACCTTCTGCCCGCCCCAAGCCGATTCGGATAGGTTCGCTGAACCGACATAGACCCAGGCAAATGGCCGTCCTCCCCTCTTGCGGCCACGCGCAAACAACAGTTTGTTGTGTGACAGCATACCACGCCGCGTCGAGTCATAGTCCCGGAGACACTCTTTCGGAAATGTTGACGCGTTGTAGTGCTGCCTCTTCAATGAAATGATACCGGCACAGCCGGGGCCTCCCATACTCTTCTCCACCGTCTCGTTAGTAGGAAAGTACACCCGAATATGATCGCGCACCTCAGGTACGGCTGCATTGTCCGCCGTAAAGCTCCTTCCGCATGCCGCAAGGTAGATGCGTGATAGAAACGTGTCGTTGATAGCGCCGAGGGAGGAAGCTGCGTAGTCGAGCTCAACGTGCTCAACGTCGTCGTACTGTAACTCTCGTATAGCATTCGCGAGGCCAGGGAGACCAGTCGGGCGCTCTAATTCTGCCCTGTGTGAACCGCCACTATAGCATGTTAGGGAGTATCCGTAAAAGAGACGTTGGCCGTCTTACATTGAATGAACAAAAGCCAAATGCTTCGTATCCGTAAAGTCGAATTTCAGTACTCCGTCAGTTATTCTAGGCCCAACCTCTTGTGCTTCCAGGAAGAAAATCAAGTCTCGGCCAAAAGGTGGTAGGTCCTCCACTTTGCCAATGCCGTCGTCACTCCTGCGAGGGAGGTCGATCAAGAACACCGAATTCTCCATGACGCCAGGCTGCCAATCGTTCGGTACCTCGCCCCAATCAGTCTGTGTCATATTTGCAGTCGGGACTGCAATACGTAGCTTCTCTTTCCCAAATAGCAGCAAGAACTTGCTGTGCATGCTTGCAATCATACCTCCAATGGGCGGAAAGTGGAGTTTCATATTGGGAACCCCGCTTTCTCTCCATTCTTGGATGCGTTTCTGCTGAACATCCTCGCCTCTAAACTTGCCATTCATCAACCAGATTTGCTTGACCTTCAACGGGTCAAGCTTTTCGTATAACCAACTCGAGTCATACTGGAAGGAGCTGATAACAACAATATTGACCTGGGGGGCTTCCAACACTTCATCGATGGTGATGTCATTGGTCCTGGGGTACTTTGATGCAAATGTGCGCTTGATCGTCCCTTTTGGGTATTGCAGTCTTGGTCCATTCGACGGCACGGACGCTGATGGGGATCGAGCTACCTGCTTCGAGGGTCTCTCTGGCGATATGTCGCGCTTTCGCTTACCAAGTCTTGCAAGGCGCTCCTGTTCCATGGCTTTACGATCCATGCCCATGAAGCTTATTGTTGTCTTGACGGTTGCGGGTGGGCTGGTACCACTAGCGGGCGGCTGTGTGACGTTATTCTTTCCATCCTCTTGCAGTGATAGGGCGATCGCACGTCGGAGATCCTCATCGATATCCTCGCCATTTTCCGTGTCAGAAGTGAGGTCGATGGACTCAACAAGTGCTGGAGGGTTCTGCGTTGAACCGGCTGTATCCTCTTGAAGCGACATGGCCATTGCCAATTTGAGATCCTCATCATCAGACGACATGGTGTGTGCATCGGTCTGGAACTCGTGGTTGTTGCAGGTGGTGACAGGGTAAAGAAGAGGCAAGTCCATCTGTGACTTTGACGCGCTTCACGTGAGCACGTGGCGACGGCTTGGCATTCTGAAATAGCAATGTCATCTCCTGACCTGAGAAAACAACACCATCTTGCAATTGGATCATGTGTTACTATCGCGATAGAATGCTTCTTAAAGACTTTCAGCTCTATCAATCATCTTTGCTCACTTTCTTTTGTCCGTCTCTACTCTCTCCGTCTTACGTACCCTCCGCAGTACTACGTAGCATAGATTCCGCCACTAGCCATGGCACTAGCATCAACACGGCCAACAGATTTATATAGTAGCCGTGCGCCTCTGGTCATACCCACCAACAGTACCCATAGTTTAGATTCAATCCCGCGAGACTGCCAACAAACCTTGTCGCCTAGATGCTATACGATGACCCACGACTGCTTCCTCTGACGAGGATCTGCGCCAGCGACATGACGCTCAATACAACCTGCGCCATCAATGACGTCCAGAACCCAAGCTCATGTACATCAACGCCCTCTGTGCCGCGGTACATCTTTCCAAATTTGGGGTTCACGGGATGCCTGGGATCAAGCCACCAGACGCTGATGGCATACAGCCCAACGCAGCACCAGGCGAGCATAACAATAAATATCTTGCCAATATGTCTCCTGATAACTGGGGCATGTTGCCACTCCGTTGCACCGTACTTGACAGTTGTATAAACGAGTGCGAGGTCAATGAGCATCCACAACCCGAAGATGATCCTGTCCTCGGCCTCCTCGGTCACGTATGTCGCGAAGACAATCTCCCAATCAAGTTGAATGCGAGCGAGAAAAGCGGCATGGTGTACGTTTTGTCGCGAATCGACTGGCGCGCTATGAGGGCATAACATATGGTATAGCCAAGTCCGCTGGTTCCGAGTAACACATCGTTTACTTGAAATATGCGGGGGTCGACGTGCGGGGGCAAAAGACTGTTTCGAGACATGACGATGTCATACGGACTTCGATTCTGCTAGTGGATCGGAGAAAGGAGATAAGAGTAAGAAAAAGGCGGACTTGGACTGGATGGATTGTTGATGGACACATCCGCGCGGAGCCATGACCTTTAACGCCGAACCGAAAAAAAACAGGGCCTGTAAGCCCTAACGATATCGTCTCATATCAGCCACGTCTGCCGGCCATAAGTACATTACGTATAGACCCGATCGTATGCGGGCCGGTCAATTCTGAGTCAATAAGCGAGGGCCACGACCATTCACATTTCAGAAGGCTCGTCTAACAGGTTCTCCCTCAGTGTTACCACACCCTTCCTTTCTATCCTCCGTGAAGCGTAGAAACGAACATGATGTGATCGCCCTTTTGCACTTGATACCTGTCTTCGCCTTCTAGCTCCCAGTCTGCTTCGTTGATGAGGACAAGTATCCCAGGGCGCCTGATGTGTATGTCAGCACCGCCTCGGTCTTCCCAAGAGGTGGGCGTCTTGCACTGTGTCGTCTAGAACAAACAGTTCTTTTCTTGGGTCCTTCATGACATGATCGCAAAGATATCTGACAAGGAAGGCGACCGTTGCCGGCTCGCCAGACTCGTCTTTAGTGGGCAGAGAAAGATTGTACTTTTTTTGGTTGGCGAAGAGAATCTCAAGGCCCCCGCTATGAAGATTCAGCAAAATATTCCCACCTTGCATGTCCGGATAATATACCTAAACTCGATCGTTATTGAAATAGTGTCATTGTCCGACATGTCCGGTATTGATGTCGACAGGAGTAAACTGAGCGAGCGATGAATGTGGATGAGGCTTGAGCGTCTGCTATGCTGAAGGTCAAAGATGGCCCTACCCCCTGCTGCTACCCGTAAGCGAGACTAGCGCCAAAGAAATCCTGTGGGCGGGATGGATGACTAGATGCAGTACGCGCGCATGAACAGCAACATTCTACAAATGATGAATATATCCGCAGAGTTCATCTCTATAGGCGGCAATCGAAATCCTGCAGCTGCGGACTGGGATGAGGCTGGTCTGCAACTGCTAGCTTTCGGCGCCGACACCTGCGTTGCACTTTGGGATCCCCAGGTGAGTCTGCTAGGCCAATGACGTGATCTTTCACTCACAAAAACTAGGACACAAAACTTCGCGGAGTCCAGACCATCTTGAACGGACATACAAAGGCTGTCAATGCTGTCAAGTTCTTTCCAACACAGTCACCGCATGTTTCGGTCCTACTCAGTGGGGCGTCCGACCACACCATTCGCATATGGCGAGGCCGACGGGAGGAACGATTTGAGTGTGTGAAGATTATATCAGATCACTCGCAACCTGTTACGAGGGTGGCTGTCCTCCCTGGGTCTGACAATTTCGCTACCGGATCTTCGGATGGATCAGTGAAAATCTGGAAGCTCATCCACGACGCCGACTTTGCCTCGATTGATGCCCAACTCGTACAGACTATTGCTCTTTCCCCCAAGTACTTTCCTTTGAATCTGGCGCTTGCACAACTAGATGACGTATCCACTGTCCTGGCTGTCGCGGGTACTCGTAGCACCATTCAAATCTTTGTATCTCAAGACTCGCAGTTCCAACTCTCCGCAACCCTCACTGGTCACGAGGGATGGATCCGCGCACTTGCATTTACCAGAGAGACATTGGATCCTAACAGCGATCTGCTACTAGCGTCGGCGAGCCAAGATAAGTACATACGTCTCTGGCGACTTCATCGGGGCGATGAGCTCCCAGCTGCCAGCGGAGCCCTCAATGATCCAGCTCTAGGCGGTCTAGCCAAATCGTTATCGAACAAGGCACATTGGATCAACTCGGCTACATCCAAACACTCCATCACGTTTGAAGCATTACTCTTGGGACATGAAGATTGGATCTATCAGGCTGCATGGCGGCATCGCGATGGAAAACTACAGCTGCTCACGACATCCGAAGACAACTCCCTTGCAATGTGGGAGTCTGATCCCAACTCTGGTGTATGGGTATGCATCACACGATTGGGTGAGATAAGTGCGCAAAAGGGGTCTACGAGTGCTACCGGCAGCGCAGGAGGATTCTGGATAGGCCTTTGGTCGCCAGATGGCAACACCGTTGTGTCGCTAGGACGCACGGGTAGTTGGAGGAAATGGACACATTCAGCTGCAGAAGACATGTGGACACAGCAGGTCGCCATCACAGGGCACGTAAGGGAAGTGAAAGGTGTATCTTGGTCACGCGACGGCGCATATCTCCTCACCACCAGCTCAGACCAGACGTCACGACTGTATTCGCAATGGAAACGAGACAACGTTGGCACAAGCAAATCCTGGCATGAGTTCTCGCGGCCCCAAATCCACGGCTACGACCTCAACTGCGTGGATACAGTCTCGAATACGCAATTTATCTCTGGTGCAGACGAAAAACTCCTCCGCGTCTTCGATCAACCAAAGGGTGTCGCGGAAATGCTGAATAAACTCTGCAACATTCAGACTACAACGACTCTCGATAACCTCCCTGACGCAGCCAACATCCCCGTCCTCGGCCTCTCCAACAAAGCCATCCAAGCCGTTGCCGATGACGACGAGGCAGCGCTCGAAAACGCCGACTCGGACGACCGCGAAGCCGTAGACCCATCTTCTATAATCCGCAAGTCGACCCTCGACTTTGACCACCCGCCGTTTGAAGACCACCTCGCAAGACATCTTCTCTGGCCCGAGACAGAGAAGCTCTACGGCCACGGCTACGAGATCTCCGCCGTGGCTGTAAGCAGAGATGGTGGTCTTGTAGCTACTGCATGTCGCGCGAGTTCTATCGACCACGCTGTCATTCGTTTGTACGATACAAAGGAGTGGCTTGAAGTCAAACCCCCGTTGAAAGCACATTCGCTTACCGTTACCGCGCTACAATTCTCGCCAGACGACAAGTATCTCCTCAGCGTGGGTAGAGACAGACAATGGGTTCTTTGGGAAAGAAATACAGAGCTTGAGCGCTATGCTCTCAAGTTTTCGAATCCAAAGGGCCACTCGAGGATGATTCTAGGTGCGGCATGGACGCCGCTTCAAGTCCCTACGTTCATGACTGCGGGGCGTGATAAGCGTGTTTATATCTGGCAGATTACTGATAACGGGGTCGAGATCAAGGCTACCGTGGCTACGACTGCAGCTGTTACTGCCGTGGCATGTAACAGTGTTGTAGCAGACAACAGAGTTACATTCGCGTATGGCATGGAAAGTGGGGAAATTGGCGTTGCTACTGCGCTAGTTGATGCGCTAGATAAGGTGGAAGTGACTACGCTTTCGCCCAACTTGACGACGGCGAAAACGGTGAATCAGATTGTGTGGCGGCCGAGTAGGGGGGTGGGTGTTGAGCAACAGTTCGCTGTTGCGAGCGATGATACCTCAATACGAGTCTTCAATGTGTAGGTAGATGTGTAGATGACAAAACACCCCCTTGAATGACAACCTCTATCACGTCTTATAGTTTTGCCAATCTATGAGCACCTGAAATCCTTTCAAAATCAGAATCAGATGCGACAGGAAGCAGTAGTTTAACTTTTCGATAAATCAATACTAACATTAGGTGCTAAATGGGGTATATCGCAAATCTCAACTAGTCATGTCCGAGTTCCCCTTACAAAATCACAACGCATATCACTCATGCATATCGCGGCCCAGCACCCTTCTCAGTACTCGACCCTGCAGCACCTACACCAGATCCCGATATCCCTGGGTGTCTCATCGTCATCGGCATTTGATACTGTCCCGGCACCATACCTATCTGCTGCTGCTGCTGCTGTTGACCCCCAAAGTGCTGCATGCCCATACCCTGTTGCGCATATACCGCCTGCGCTGGAAACAGAAAACTCTGCGCCTGTCCAGGAGGCGGCACAATGGCCCCGTTTTCAATCATTTTCTGCACGATGCCCGCTGCCAATTTCTCCGCGTCTTTGCCCACTTTACCGCGGCGATGCCGATGTGTGTCCACGCATGCCCACACAAAGAGAGTAAAGTGCAGCACTAAACCAAAAAACTGACACACAACAGCCGTCAACTCTACATTCGCGCGGTGCGGCTTCTCGGCCCAAATTTTGTTGATGTAAGCATCTTGCTCCTCGCAAGTAGCAAAGTTGCGCTCTGAATACAAACTATGGGTGCTGGTGCAGTCGCGGGGGCTGGAGATGTAACTGTCGTCTTGTTCCCAGACCCACGTGTTGTTCGATGCAAGGACGTAATCGCCACCGCCGTTGGAGCTGTAACTATAATCGTACATCCAGCCGTCCGGCCCACCGTACTCGCCCCAGTCGAGGGTGGAACGTAGAGCGAAAAGCGCAAACATGGCGGTTATAATAAAGGACAGCCATAGGATGAGGTCGATGGATACACGCAGACCGGGGTGCACGGGGCGTTTGCGCAAAAGGAATACAAGGATACAGATGAGGACCCATATTATAGAGACGGTCCAAGTGATGAGGCTAGGCCAGATGGACCAGTATGAGTCGTAGCTGTAATAGGAGCCATCGAGGGGGCGCGACGTCAGAATCCACGCGAAGCAGCCGATGCCAACCAAGCCTGTTATGACAAGAATGGTCTGGAGGCCAAACTTGAATTTCCAGTATCGGTCGCTCGCATTAAGCTTGTCGTTGTAGGAGAGGCGTTCTTCGGTCGTGCTGGCTTGTAGGGCTGGTGCCGTCGTCGGCGCTGCAGTGGGAGCTGTAGTGGAAGCGATGGTGGGAGCACCCGGCGCGGAGTCGGTCGTATCATGAGCCGTAGCATAGGGCGTGTTATTTGCTGTTGTTGGTCGTGAGAAGGATCGGGATGCTGGGCCCGAAGATGCAGGCGCTACAGGAGGCGATATACTATCTTGTAGCGCTTGTGCCACAACTGGGGCCTTGGGTGCGGACATTATTAGATATTAAGTAACGATTGAACGAGTGGAAGTTTGTAGCGAGTGGATGCGCAAAACGATGCGCAAAGTCAACGGACAGAAACAAAGCATGAAGAAGAAAGAGAAAAGCAGGCAACAGTAGCCAAATCTCGCGTCGAGGCGTCCAGACCGTGCCGCGCTGGCTGGTTGCCTGATTCTAGTCGCATTGGTGTCTTAATTTAGCCTCACGATGCAGCGGAACATCTGTTTAGCCGTGAAAAAGCTATGCAGGAACGTCTCTAGTGCGCCGTTTTAACAATCTTAATCAGGCAACGCTTTCGTTCTTTTTGTGTCGAGGTGGTGCTCTTCTACGTAATGAGAGGACAAGGGCGTTCGCTTCCAGGAGGTGGCCTGCAAGCGTGGTCCCACGATTGCTTATGACATGATTTGTCGTCTCATGCACGTTTATTGAAGAAGGGATAGGGTAGGTGCTGGGAGTAAATGAAGGCGTGTTATGGCACTCTCAGTTATGTGCTACCAATCGTTGATGCATAACTCATCGCATCTGGTATTCATCTAGCGCCATGCCTTTGGCAATCTTCTTAATTAGCGCCTTCTTGAGGAATTGTTCGCGGGCAAGACTTCTGGTTTGCTATGATTGTGTCAGCCTCTAGTTATGACTGCGTGCTGTGTGACCGCGACTTACCTTGACAAAGACGTCTGTACTAACGCGTCCTTTATCCAAAGCTCGACCGAGAACAAACAGTGCATCCGAGATACCTCTCTCCTCTGCAGCCAGCGTGTATAGCTGTCCTCCTACCACAGTAGGCGCTACTAGCACGTCATCGACGTCGGGCACCTTCCTCCTCCTTGCATCCTCCATCACTCGATCAGCCTCGATCATGGCAGCTTTCAGCACTTGCTCATTGGAAGCAAGCGCCGCGTCAAGCTGCTGAAGTTCGCCCAGCTCGGCCTGTAATCTAGAGTATGCATTCTGCAGAGCTACTTGTTGGGCACGCAGTGGTGCTACTGCAGCCGTGTTAGAGGCCACTGTTTGTCGAATCTGTGATACAAGCGCTTGGCTCAGGGCTTGGAGAAGTGCATCTTTCTCAGGGTTTGGCGGAACAGGGGGTACGGGCAATGGGATCTGATTGCCTGATTGAGATGGCAATGTGACTTCAAGCGAGTCATCGAGAAGGTCAACTGGAGGCTTTGGGACTGGTGGCGCTTGCTGCTGCGGTGGTTGTGAATATTGTTGATATTGAGGATGTTGCTGTGGCGGATAGCCTTGAGGTGGCTGCTGATATTGCTGATGTGGCGGCGGGGGTCCGCCGTATTGCTGTTGCTGTTGCTGTGGAACTGGTGGCCTTTGGTGCTGTTGCGCATGATGAAAACCAGGTGGTTGTGGAGGAGCTGATTTCTGGAAGTGGGGTCCCATTCGGTGGCCATCAGACACTATAGGACTTACAGGGCTGCCAAGGTCGACGGCCTGCTGGGGATAGCCTTGTGCCTGTACTTGTGGGTGTTGATGCCTTGATACAGGTGTCGGTGGGCTCAAATCATAGCTCCCTTGTCGATTTGGTGCATACTGTTGCCCCGGAGGCTGTTGCTGCTGCTGCCACTGTGACGGCGAATCGTATGTGCTTCTCTGGGGTTGTTGAAATTGTTGTGGCTGTGGGGGGTGAGGCGGCAGTGGCGGCGGTTGCGAATACCTGTCGTGAGGTGCTTGCGGTGTATGTCGGCTCTGTTCATGGGGCTTTGGCGGCTTCGGTGGGGGTGCTGGCGGTTGGCCTGGATGCGCTGGCGAGGGTGATGCGCCAGAGGGACTTTGCACTGATCGTCGCCATTCTTCGGGTGGTGGAGGTACTGGTGGGGGCGCTTGTTGTGGGGGCGCATTGTACTGCGGCTGCTGTTGTCTTGATCGCACTGGTGGTTCCTTTGCGAAGACAGTCTGTAGGACTGCTAGGAAGTCGAAGAGTGTAGACTTGTCCCAGTACTTTGCCCATTGCGCCAGGTAGGGATGGTAGACTCTGCCGTCGGTGCTCACATGCTGACCCGGCCTTAATACCATGTCATGTGATGGCGTCACGTATACCATCGGCGGTTCTCGAGGGTAGGCGTGAGGCACCCATATCGCTACCGGAAAGCCGTAGGTTGCGCCGCGAAAGGTGACAGGCAGCGTGCCTGTGAGCAGAAGAAGAAGAGCCGAGGCCCCATTTTCGTATGCTAATACGGTGAGCATGTGTGCGCTCAAGATGCGAGGGCCTCATCGTCATCGTACTATAAAGCTCCGTCTTCGGGCTGAGTGAAGCATGCGCCGAGAGAGTTTCAGCAACGTCGTGGTAGGTGCGGTTCACATCTGTGTATTCCTGCCATCTCATTAGCGCATGCAAGTCGCGACCTGGACAGTGGTAAATTACCTGAAGGAGAACGCTGTACAGCCAATTCAATACTTTCTCGGCCACGACCTGTGACATCGCAACGTGAAGGTGGGGGATGAAGCTCCAACGTGCTTGGAAGCTAGCACCACCACCCCCTCAACACCTTGGCAACTCGCGCAAAGCGTCATGCCCAGGTCCAACTACTTTTTCATCACAAAGGCAACATCTTCATCATCTTCTGTCGCAGACATGGCAGCAGCTGTCAGTCTTCTCACGCCTGTTGAAGAGCACAAAATTGTGGTCAACTCTTACATAGCATTATCCATTTGTTATTTATTTGCTCAAAACTCCTCATTTGTAGAGCTATAATATATAATACAGTGCATGCCAGTCGTGTTTCTCGTAGCCATTGCAGCGAATGTGGGCAAGATTTTTGCCAAAAGAATGTACGCCATCATAATATACAGGTTCCACCGGGGGTATCAAATCAACTGCCGCACTCAATGCTGGCTCCACTCAATCGTGTTCAAGTCAACACCCTCTTGCACAAGCTCCCAGAGCGGGCTGAGCTCTCGCAGGAAGGTCACTCGCTCTTTGACAGCCTTGAGCACGTAGTCGATCTCGGAGTCTGTGGTGAATCGGCCAATACCGAAGCGGATACTGCTGTGTGCACTCTCGTCACTGCTGCCAAGCGCTCGGAGAACGTAGCTCGGTTCGAGCGACGCTGATGTGCATGCACTGCCAGACGAGAGGGCGATATCCTTCAGCGCCATGAGGAGCGACTCACCCTCAACATAGGCGAAAGATACGTTCACACATCCAGGGTAATGCCGTTGTCGATCGCCGTTCAGTGTCGTGTGTTCCAGCGATAAGAGACCTTCCAAGAGACGATTTGAGAGGGCGGAAATTCGCTTGGTATCGTACTGAATATTGTTAGTGCTGTTCTAGCCAAACAATCATACAACCAAGTCAAGACTAGAAAAATCTCATAACCCCTGCACTGTTGTCAACATGGCGCGTCGACGGCCAGAAGCCGCCGAACACTCTGAAAGCCATGCATGTATAGAGCAAATAATCATCGTAAAACTTGAAGAAAGCCAAGATTATACGTACCTCCATTTCCTCTTTGCATATCCGCGCAGCCTCTCCCATGCCGATGGCGAGAGGAGGTGCTAGTGTGCCACTGCGCAGTCCTCGCTCTTGGCCACCGCCACTGATGATGGGGTCAAGCCTGACCCTAGGCCTACGCCGTACGTAACATGCGCCGATACCCTTGGGTCCGTAGATCTTGTGGCCGGATATGGACATCAAATCGACGTTCATCTTGTTAACATCGATAGGGATCTTGCCGACAGCCTGCGCCGCATCAGTGTGGAAGAAAATCTTCTTCGATCGGCATAAAGCTCCAATCTCCTCGACAGGCTGCACGACACCAATCTCGTTGTTGACGGTCATGATGCTGACAATGGCGGTATCTGGGCGCATGGCAGCCTCGAGCTGAGCCATGTCGATGAGGCCGTTGTTTCCTACTGGCAGGTAAGTGACGGAGAAGCCCTCATCTTGCAAATGTCTACAGCTGTCAAGCACACACTTGTGCTCGGTCTGTGCCGTGATGATGTGCTTCTTCTTGCCTCCACGTCCGAAGAAGCGTGCTACACCTTTGATACTCATGTTGTTGCTCTCAGTCGCCCCGCTGGTGAAGATGATCTCCTTTGGGTCTGCACCGATGAGGTTGGCAATGTGCTCGCGCGCATCCTCTACGGCTTTGTCGGTTTCCCACCCATAAGCGTGGGTTCGCGAATGGGGGTTGCCGTACATGCCGGTCATGAAAGGCATCATCTTGTCTACTACGCGTGGGTCCATGGGCGTTGTAGCTTGCATATCTAGGTAGATGGGGCGTGAGCCTTGGTCCATGACGGTGGCTTGCTTGAGTATGCCTGAAGCGGTAAGCATGAGTGGGCGATGGGGGGCGAAAATCCAGCTTACCGGCAGTGGGACTCAGCATCGTCTCTGCGCCCATGCCTGTTGTTGGCATGGTGGCATCCTCTACTGCCTTTTCGCCTGTCTGCTTGAGAAAAGATTGCTGGTCTTTTCGGATGGCCTGCTCCATAGCTGTGTCGACCGTCGCCATCGATGGCTTCGACTCTGAGACATAGTGGCGGCGGACATTAGAGAGACGAGCAAACGCAGACGATGGATAGCGGCGAGAGGCAATGCGCAAGGCCTGCCTCGCGACTGTGGGTGCAATACTCGACATGTTTGGTGATGGAAAGGAAGTGGAAGAGTTGAGAAAATCACTTCGCCCCCCTCCCGAGGTCTGCAGCTTGAGGAGGTCAGAGCGTTTTAGTGGGCGCAGGTTCGCTGACTAAGGAAGCCCGTGGTGCGCCTCAACCTGGGCGGCAGCGTCGCTCTTTGTCTGCATCTTGCACGCTCCTGTGACAGTAATCGACTCGGATGCCACGGAATAATCTACCCGCCGACCCCCTTGGCCCGTCTTCATAACTGACTGCGCGAGTTCTTCACGTGTCGTGCCCAAATTCGCAGTCGTCCGCCTCGGGCATTCACTTTTGGCTTGGCAATCCGGAGATCCGGCCGTGGCGCAGTTCCTTCAGACGTCATTCGCGAACCCTAGCCACCATCACACGCATTGGAACCCACGTCTTTAGGCGCCTGCTTGCTGGCGAAAGCTGCACAATTTCACCCCTCACCCCCTTAATCCTAACTGCGCATCCATTCCCAAGCAGCCTCTAACACAATAACCCCGCCATGAGTTGGAAAGGTCTCACAAAGAGCGTCACTCGGGTATGGCAGGCATCCCTATGCGCCGCCTTGGGCGTCAAGACTTGACTGACAGGTTGCATAGGCGCCGCAGACGTTCAAGGCAAAATTCAACCTCGTATGTTTCCCACAGGCTCCCTACGACTTCCTGCGCCATATGCGCCTGGTTCCGGCTGTGTGCAACCTCTGCTGACACAGGCCATGCGCAGGGCGAGATCACAAAAGACCCCATCTATATTGATGCTGAGCGACGCTTCCAAGAGCTGGAAAAGGAGACGAAGAAATTGCATGATGAATCAAAAAAGTAAGCGCCTAGTCTGACCTGGCTGTAGGAAGCACCCAGCTCACATGTAACAGATACTTTGAAGCCATAAATGGTGCGTAGACCCGACGCTCCCGTATGCAAAGCCTCGCCTAACGCATCTTCTAGGCATGCTCAACCACCAGATGGAGTTTTCCAAAGCAATCGCCGATATCTACAAGCCCATTTCCGGACGAATGTCGGATCCGGATTCCTTCCTCGACGAGGGCAATACCGCAGGCATAGAAGCGTGCGAACAGTATGAATCGGTCGTCAGGGAGCTACAGGAAACACTGAAGCCTGAACTTGAGATGATAGAGTCGCGGGTTATTCGCCCGGCAGACGAGCTACTGGTAATCATCAAGGCCGTACGAAAGATCGCCGCCAAGCGCGACCACAAGCAACTCGACTACGATAGGCATCGGGCTGCATATAAGAAGCTGGAAGAAAAAAAGGACAAGACGCTCAAGGACGAAAAGGCAATGTACAAGGCTGAGAACGACGTAGAACAGGCGACACAAGACTACAACTATTTCAACGATTTGCTCAAGGACGAACTACCAAAGCTTTTCACCCTTGAAAGAGAGTTCATCAAGCCTCTCTTCCAATCCTTCTACTACATGCAGCTGAACGTTTTCTACACGCTACACGAGCGCATGCAACGGCTTGACATTGGCTACTTTGACCTAACGCTCGACATCGAGGCCGCCTATCAGAAGAAGCGCGGAGACACTCAGGAAGAGGCAGAAAAGATATCCATTGTCAAATTCAAGACAACTGGCGGGGCCCGTGTGGCTGGCGCACGTCCAGGCCAGTCAAAGTATGCCGTGAAGGCACTCGAAGCGAAAGGCGGCCGAACTTCAATATCCGAAGAAACCGAAACTCCACCACCACCATACAGTCCGGGCGCTGCTGGAGGGGCCGTCAAAGACGTCAAATCCCCAGCTCTATCAGGAGGCTCATGGGGTTCCGTGGCCAAAGCCAAGGGCGCTGCACCCCCACCACCAAAACCAAAACCCTCTCGTCTTAGTGGCATACCCGCGCATGAAACCGTCACAGCGCTTTACGATTACGAAGCACAAGCAGAAGGCGACTTGAGTTTCTTGACGGGCGATGTAATCGAGATTGTCTCTAGAACACAAAATGACAATGAATGGTGGATCGGCAAGGTCAGAGGGAAGCAGGGACAGTTCCCAGGTATGTACTCATTAGTCTTGTGATGATGATTATGGTTGTGACTAATCGTGCCCAAAGGAAACTACGTCAAGCTGAACCAATAGTCGACGCTCAGCCTGTCATCTCCTGCGTTGCGACTGCGAGGCCGTACCTGCTAAAGCGTTGTTGCTGTTCCGTTTCAGTCGACTGAATTGGGGGAAGTATTACGTCTCTAGACTCTGTACGCTAGATTAGAGCCTGGTTGCAGCGCGTTTGTTACTTTTTGCATTTGTTCAGACTAATTTTCACACTACATCAGTAAACTTGATACGTGCTTCTTGTGCATTTCTCTTGTGTCCTATTTGCCCACTGGAATAGATGACAAAGTGTTCTTTTTCACAACTCGCGTTTTCTTTGGTATCAGGTACTTCCAGCAAAGTAGATTCTCAATGGTTCCCTATGATTAAACCACATTGTGCGTATTCAGACTGGTATATGAAAATGATGTTTCTCTCTTGTCCTTGGCCGTCCGGCACTCAACGATTCCTCATTAGCCTGCGCGTTGGTGGGGCATTAGAACCGTGTATATATTCTTATCGACAGTATTCATGCGTTATGGCTAATTCAAAGGATGCTAAACGATGTATTGGAAATTTAAATATATATAGCCGTACAGTACATCGTGTGTTAGAAGAGTATATAACATGCTGAACAGAGATGTGATATCTTCTTTCTCAAAAGAGACCCCGGTATAAGGCGTAAACAAAAATCATCAGACCATATAGATGTTTCAACTAGATACTTGATCTGTTGATGTCGACATACATGTATTGTTGGTTAACTAAAATGCATTCGGCCCGAGCACTAACTTCTCCAAAGAGCTCAGAAGTAGATGCATCAGCTAGCTCATGGACGTCTGCTATCTAAGTAGTATAATCTGCACCATGCTTAGAAGTGGGTATATCAGAAATTGCCTAGCTTGTGCATAATACATAGAAGATCAAGATCCCTCCCTCCCACCCGAAGATAAGTCTAGTGCTTCTCCACACAAAGCCGAGAGTTGCCTGGCCAAAATCATAAGAGAAAATAGAGAGCGCCGCGAACAACAAAAATGCCTAGTACCGTTCTCCAAGACCTTATGTCGCACATGGATAGTACATACAGATCCATGGACGTATTGATCTTGTTTTTTTTTACTTTTTCAGGAAGCCAAACTTCATTGGTGAGATTGTTGCTCTGCGCGATGATTGCGTTGTTGACGTTTAGTACTGCTGGGGATGCCATGATGTGTGGGATCGTTGGACTACAAGGAAGTTGTAGTGTAGATGTTGCCTTCGATGACTTTACTTTGCGTCTGCACTGACTGCACTCTACGGACATGTATATTTGGCCTGGCTGCTAGTGTGAGACTCCTCATTGCAATAGTAAGATAATTTGCTGTGCCACTCATCATCACTTGTTTTGTTTCAATCTGCCTTGTCGTTTCCAAGTTAGCGTTGCCTCACTTTCTTCGTTCCGCAGCTGCTATTCTTGCCTCTTGCCTAATGTCCTTAATGTAGTGTTCTTGTACAGATCCATGGGTTCTTTTGTGTTTTGCTTGAGTACGTGTTCAACAGTATCGAGTATTTTTATGGTATTTGGAAAGCCTTTCTAGCTTTATTCGATAGGTTGCAGACCGCGATATACACTGTCGGTGTCGGGGGCATATTGTACATTCTGTGTGAGTCTCTGTGTCCTTATGTACAGACTATTGGTGCGCTTAAAAACTTGGTTTGTCGAAGTTAGGTGCTAAGAGGCATAGAATGGGTCGGCCGTGTTGGCTGTTGATGTTAAGATGTTGCTGTGGCGCCGTAGCCATAGTGAACACGGCGACAGGATATTGGCATCACAATCCAGCTCTTTGATTTCATAGTTTGATCAATTCCAAGAATCTAGTTCACGCTGTTGCCTAGCAGTCGTTGCAAACGTGCGATTGGTCGCCGCGGATAATCCACCAATATGTCGCAAACCCCGCACTTCGGGGGCGTCAACCTCAGCTGAACCAGACAGACATTTCACTGCTCATACTACTCCAAATTCAAGCATTTCATGCGCTTATTGAAATGAAGATATTTGGTATATCCCTCGTATTGTTGACGTTCGCGTCTGGCAGCGTAGCTGCCCAAGGTAGGTCCCTCTCTCTCGAGCTATAGTGTATTCAACGCTAAGAAAGTCTATAGAAGCGCTTCATGTTGCTAAGATTGACTCTAATGAAGAGGGTCAGACTTTGGCACCCCTAGTCAATCGCAATGGCTGGGTAAATCCTGAAGATCTAATTCCGATGCCACAGTGTATCGCTCAGCAAGATCAATCCTCCTGGCTGAGTGCCATGACAAAATGCACCAGCAGACGATGCACGTCGCACTTCGGAGTAATCTGTACCCACCACCAGTGGCTTACTCAGCTTAGCTGTCTCAGCATTGAGTTTTCCTCTGATATGGTCAGGGCTTACGTCCCATACTGTAGTCGATCTGTGCTCTCCAAGGCGCAGTTATTTCGGTGGATTCATACAATCACAGGTCGGACGTGGCTTGTTGAGGTCGGCGACGCTAACGGGCTACAAACCCTTTCACCGGCCTCCCTGGCTGGAGGCTATGCGGCTGTCAACGTGATCAACAAAGCACCAACATGCTTGACAAACTCGGCTTCTGCATTATCCATGGAGCCTTTTCAATACGTGATGGCATCCTGTGGTTTCACATCCAACACCCGACACACTGGAAACGCCGCTCGTCCATGGGAGTATAGTGAATCATTGCGGTCTATCATTGCTTTGGACTTTGAAACGGCCGGTTACGACATCACTCAATACGATATACAATATGGCGACTATTTTGATAAACGATGCTTCTGTGAAGCGTTTAGTACGGACCTGAATATGGAGTCTTGTCCAGGGCCGGGACTAGCATCAACAAGAGAGCGGGTGTGGCTCAACGCCACTTGCGGATCTACTTATTTACCCGACAATTGGACGGACGGACTGCAAACCACGACATTCTCTTACATCCCCACCGACAGATGGCACTGGCCCAATTGCGTTACTGCCATGCCGAAAAAAGTGATCGGACTTACGGATCGTTGCACAACCGATGCTTGCGAGCTTGACTCAAGCGGTTACTGCAATATTAAGCGTGCAGTAGACAGAGCTTGTTTCTGCCGCAATATCAGCTATAACACTTGCAAAGGATCATGTCATGTCTTCGAAACCCGGATAGATTATGTGGAGTGGCTCCACGATCTTTGCGGCAGCGAGCATGGATGGCACGGCTTACCGAAGCATTGGCGTCTGTTAGCTGACCCTACCCCTCTCGATATGATCCCTTGGAGATGGAGCATCAAACCTTTCCAAGACTCGACTCCCACCTCTGGCAATCGCTCGAAATCTTCGGAAACAACGCAGACATGTGCCTCTACCGAATGGAAGCTTGGAAGCCTTGTTTTGATCAACATGGTCACTCTTCTTGCTGGAGTCTTAGGCCCGAGAACAGCTACTAGTTCCATCTCACGTGAGTGTCTACAGTACTTGCACTCACTGCCTTGGCTTCTGACGGGGCTTTTAATCGTTGCCCTCCATCTATGTTCAAACTGGCTCAATGCGGTTCTTGTCCAATCAACCCTTGGGTACGAGGACGTCTCCATCATTCAAATGGTACTTCTTTGGTGCTCAATGCCTCGATTTACCTGGTTAACAGCTTTATTGGTTGTTTTTCGACCCTTCCATGCTACAAGCTTCTTCACAGCCGGGTCTTGCTTGTTTGCAGAAGTGATTCTTCAAGTCCTATCGGCATACCACATGATTACTGCCGTTAATTATGGTTGGGAGCACAGCTTCTATAGTCACAGCATGGCAAGACTGGAGAAGTCATCGTCAGCACGATACTTGTATACTGGCGCACTTATGTGGCTTGTAGTAATTGTTGTGGCGTTGGTTCTCCTCTTACAAGCTATACGCGGAGTAAAGACGTCAACTAGAGACGCTGAAAGTGATAGGCTGAAGCCACAGATGGGTAGAAAGTCAACCTTGAGCCTTGCAGAAGAGCTCACGGCGCCATTTAAGGCGGTTTGGGCTTGGTTGGAAGAGTTCTCACGACATTGTTGGTTTGATAAGAGCTGGGACTTGGAGGAAACAATGTCGACGAGCCATGAGGAACAACCTTACACAGTGTATGGCACTCTCCCTTCCAAACTCCCCAACAAGAGAACCATGAAAAAGGGAATAGCGAGACTATTCTTGATCACAATCACGACTATCTTCTTTCTTTGGATCGCCCAATGGCTGTTTTGGCTCGGATTTATTGGCCTTAGTATGGAAGAGTATGTACCCGGGCGCACATACACTGAAGATAACCTAGCTAACTGTACCAAAGGTTTTGTCCCCCCAGGCTTGGGCTTCTTACCTTTGTTTGGATGATCTCTTCATTAGCTGTTGCTACGGTTCCAGTACTACCGTAGACCAATGAGTTTAGGGCAATCTGGGCGCTTGAGTATGTAAGCTTAGTAAACCCGAGAAACGGGTAATGAAGCTTAGCAGAGTCTTGGTAAGTGCTGGCACACAAACACGAACGTGTCTAAGATAGAAAGGTGTTTAGGAAGGTATTTGGACCCTCTTTCGAAGCCCCATCCCACTTGAGACTCTCATTATCAGCATCTTCGTGCTACTTCAACATCGTGTCAAAATTGAATCATTCAAACAAGAAGTTTTCATTATGCGCAATTTATAGCATTCAAACGCATGTTTCAAAATGGGCAGTACATCCTCAAGTGCTATTCATCTTCACCTAGTTGGTTCTGTCTTTGTATGATTTTCATCTACATTTTCTCCTTGTGGGTAGATTTACAGTATCCCCCAACATTATGGTTGCGATTTAGCAGATATTCCATATTCAACGTCTCAAATAATGGATAGAACTGACACTATACCCTTCCAAACTTTCACAACTGTCCACAAACGAAGAATAACTGGTACTGCCCCAATAACATCCTTGTGACGAAGTGGTTCCAGACGACATACTAGTAGAATATAAAAGTACACGCAGATGCAAGCTTGCTACACTTGAGATTGGGATAAGCAATAGGCCGCTATACAGACACATTTGCCACCCCAAAGCATTGTCCATGTGTCATTATTCTGAAAGAACGCATCCCTTGATATGCCTCTTAAGATTATCTTTGCGTGTAAAGAGATAATCAGGTGTACTACACCATGGATTCGGGCACTTGGATCCCATTCTCTCAGTGTGTGTCGCTTCGTGGCGTTCGAGATTTGTACGAAGACCGAATGTCCTTCCGCAGTCCTGATGGACGCATCTGAATCGGTGGTTATGAATACGAGTAACGTGCTTGCTACCATCTCTTAGCTGAAGTAGACAACAAGGAAGACGTTTATCGCATACTTGAGTTGAAACTTTTTCTTAGCGACGTAATTGCATTGTGGACATGCAAAGGAAGATAGAGTGACGGACATTGTGACGGGGCCGGTGTGTTTGGGTTCATGAGGAGAGTCCTGATGGTTCTTGGTGCCGGCTTCGTCGTCAAAATCAATGGCTATATCTGGGCAAAAGCTCGCAGCTGCTCCGGCTGTATCTATGAAGTGGTAATCCAATGTACCTTTGACTACGGAAGGATCGGGATTTAGTGACTGGACATGTTCGCCTCGCAGATGGGGAAGGATAACAGGATTCGGCTGCCACTCAAACACTGACGGAGGGAAGTAGGCTTCTTCTTCTCCTTCCTCTCCCTCTCCCTCTCCCTCTTCCCACTCTGTTGCTCTTTCTTTCTCTTTTTCTAAATGGTCACGATTTTGCTCATCATCTCTATTGTCGCCTTCTTCGTCTGCTGATCCGGCGAAAATCGCAAAGAAGTTGCTGATGTCAGCTTCGGTTTTACACCTTCTTCCTGCAGCCTTCCATTCATCTGGTAAGCGGTCTATGAAGCGTTAGGCCGTTATTTGGTACTGCTGGAAGGCGAACAACGTCGAGGAGTTCTTCAAACACACCTTTGGCCTTGAGTCCCTGAAACTTTTCATAGACTCGTAAAACATTGACAGCAATCAAGATGCTCCATAGTTGCTCATTTTTGACTCCTTTTGCGTCTTTGTAAAAGCGGATGGCTCGTTTAATTAGCCAGAATAGCAAGAAAAGACCGGCCATGGTACAAGTCCAGTAAAAGAACGTTCGGCCAGTAAGGGCAATAACTTTCATCCAGTACCATGCCACAAAACCGATAGTTGACAGAGCAGCGACAATACAAAAGTGGGCTAGGAACCAATCTTCCAGGCTGGCGGTGTGTCGACCCAAGTCCTGGTCCTGTGAGCGCTTCTTGTCTTCCATGTCATTTATGTGCTTTTGCGTCATGCCAAGGATTAGTATGAAGGGCTCCGCATTTCTAGCTAGAATACCGAGGTATATAACCGCGATAAGTGCCCAGCGCAAAGGAAAAGGGATAGAGAGCGTAGATGGGACGGCTATGATCCAGCGCAAAGGGGATGGGGTAGATAAAGTAGATGGGACGATTTCGATACAACTCCAAAGCAAGCATACAGGAATGAAAAGAATACTGATGTTGCGAAGAGCCAGAATGACAAAGATTCGGAAATCTTCGATACGTGCTTCGACATTGTGACTGACTGGACGACGATTGGCTTCGTGCTTGGCGGCAGGCATGTTGGAGGTCTTGTATGGGAAGTAGATACTTGGAATGTAGACGAGCAAAGCAAAACGGAGACCTTTGTACAATGTCCCACACACCTAGTATGCGTAGCGAGGAATACCACTTCTCGGACGTCTGGTTGGCTTCCGCTGTGTCGGTAGGTACACTTGCATATCCATGCATCGCGATCATCATTGATGCGCGTTTTCTCTTACTTGGTCCCATTACTTTCTTTAGTCGCATTATCCAACGCCAACAATGTATGACTTGCAACATTGAAGCCGCGAAATCATGCCTGAAGCAAACAGTTTTATGCTGTAGGAGTGCAGTCAAGAATCTAAAGAATCTATATCTATTTATTGTACATTCTAAATCTAGAAACATCCGCGGAACTCATGCAGAAAAAAACAACCCGCCATTTCTTTTTCCAAAAAAAAGTCAAGCGTGATTAATCGGGTAAATTACACATCCACCATGGCACTGTGATGACATTGAGCCATGAGTGAAATAAACAAAGTTGCACAGCTACCCCCTCTCACCGCCCCTATCGGCCCCCAGTAGTTTCTGCTCACCTCTCTTCCGCATACGAAACCACTGTCCAACGCGCCCACCTTCACTTCCACTGCCCTCAATAGCGCCATCTGCCTCGCTTCTTCCCACAACAACGAGCTGGTCATTCTTCCTTTTAACGATCCAGTCTACTCTCAAATCGCTGTTCTGTGGCCCTTCCTGAGGGAGACCTTTGAACAGACCATCAGCGGGCGGCGAATGGTATCCTAGGATGAACAGCACGAGCGGCTCGCATAAATCGGTAATCAGGCGGACCCGCAGGGAGAAACAAAGATAGCCAAAGATGAAAATATTGATAAGCAAGGTGAGACAAAGGACAACGAGGAGCGCCTTTTGATACGCATTTTCGCCGCCAGACATGTATTGTGCTACACGCACTGAGGCGTTGAAGTGCTGGAATTTCTTACTGTTACTGTGGGGTTCGGTCCAGATGGGTTGGAAAGGAAAGTTTTGGGTTAGATCGAGAACTGTGCATGTCATCATGCTTAGCAGTGCTTCGGCAGGGCTAGGTAAAGTCTTGTTTAGCTTGGGTTCGGTAAGTTGAAGTTGTGTGAGAATGCGGGCGGTGGAGGCGTCGCCGTCGAAGACGCCGTTGTTGAGGCTGAGAGAGTTGAGGAGGTAAAAGCCCAAGTCACGCCAACCAACGAGGGCGAGACGTTCGCCGTTGGAGCGGATGGGCTCGATGACGGCATCTTTGCTGCGGGTACCGTTTTCGTGGTCGCACACGGCTTCGAGGCTTTGGCCGTTGGAGGAGGCATTGTAGTGCGTGGTACAGGAAGTGGTGATGCCAGCTTTCATAGAGCAGAGAAAGTAGTCAGAGGTAGTGTTGTCTGGCGCCTTTCCGAGGAGGTAGACCTCCGGTCTGTCGCCTAGCTCATAAGGAACTTGTGTGTGGTTCGCAATCTACCTTGTTAGTTTCATTTCGCTTTCAATGCTCATGCGACTGCTTACTGTGTTTGCTGCTTTCGGGTATTTGAGGAAGACTTTGCCATGTTAGTACAGGTCATGATCTGGTGTGGGGGGTTGTTTACTTGGTCTAGCACGTGAGTGATCGACGTTTTCATCCTTCCAACCAAATACATCATCCAGCACTGTCTTGTTGTTCGTGTTGGTTCCCTCGGGAAAACCTAGGACTGGCCACCAATTTACTGCCTTTGACCTATCATCCATGGCGATCGCGTTGGGCCAGGTTTCGTAGATGATCGGAGCAAGCTCTTCCTCTTTGGCATTAACGCACAAGACATTGAGGGCAAAGCTTGCGACTGATGCATGAATTGAGTAAGAGCCACCATTATGAAGATCCTGGGGATGGTTAGCATGATACAATTATACTATCAACCCACTCACCTCCGGCTGGAGAAGGTCGTTCTCGGTATTGCGAGCTGCCGATGGGACTCCTCGGTGAGGTACAGCTATAGTTATATTGTTGACTATCCTGCCGGCCTTCTTGGAGGCAGCCTCGATGTCGTGATCACCCAACCAAGTGGTAGTGACGGTGATGTTGTTGTCAAGGGCTGCACCGATCGGCAGGCGTTCCGAAATTTTGTCAGACATCCAAGGTGGAGGATTTTGGCGCGCCATGTCATCATCCCAAGCAGACATGTAGCTAACAAAATTACTGCCACACAGCGACGACCACTTTACAGCCAAACATGTACTGCCACCCCACTGTGTGTCGCCCACGTCAGGCCATTCGGTAAGGCATGTTGCGTTGGCTTTGAGTGTAGTAGAGAAGTCGCCTGCGACTTCGCCGGCGAGAACTGTATGTTCCCAAGGTGGTAGGCGGAGTTGTGGTTGAACTGCGTGTGTCTTAGCCGCTTGGACAGTCATGTTACGAGGGATGGCACGTGACTGGCTTACCGAGTGCACCTGCGGCAGTGGTATACAGTAGTGATAGCATGGCTATGACGAAAGAAAGCACGCCCAAGACGCTAAGGCCAGCAAACCTAAAGGTATTAAACTGACTGAGAAGCGAGCCGGGTTGACTTTGCACACGATTAGCCCAGGTTCATCACCACGTGCGGTTGGTTGGTTGGCCTTGCTGACTCACAGAATCCATGTCCGCATCGATACACTAGCCAGACTGATACCTTTCTGCTGAACGGCCCGTCTCGACAAGACTTGGCCGATAAAGACCAGGCTAACCATGACGAACGTCAATTCAACTGTTTTGGCAATGAAGGCAGTCAACAGGGCGGCTGAGGACGGGGAGAAGCGTCCCCGTGCTGATACGATATGGCCGTACTTTGGTTGGAGTAAGGCGACGACAAAGAATAAGCCAGAAAGTAAAGTGGAGTAGATGGAGGCCGCTAAGAGGCCAATCGAATACGCGTCACGTCGTGGTGTGAGTAGGCCTTGGGTATACACAAGAGGCAGCATGCTACTCGAGCTATCTAGTACATCTACATGAGTATTTCCACCGACCGGCTATCTTATCGAGAGCTTACTTTTGGAGACACCAGATGTGCTCGCGCGCCTATCCAACGACGGCCTCAGAAAGGGGTTTTCATCTCGCTCGCTCGCCATGGCGGACTGAGCCTCGGGGCTGGCCCACAGGTTCTACAACAGGCCGAACTTCAACAAAAAAGAAAAAGGGGGGGAAGTTTAAATGCGAAATCAAGGTAAGCGGAGGGTAACGATCCCCAACACGGTGGTGTGGGTCGTGATGGCGATGTGGTGAGGAACAGATTGTGTTTATTTTAGTGCGGTTTCAAGCGTTGCGCTGCGCTGCGCAGGCGCGCCCCACGTATGCACCCTGAAGATCACGAGCGCGAATGTCGGTGAAATAGCATCGGTGAAATATACGAACGAGGCAAATGTGGCTACTTTTGGTCTAACATGTGCTTGAACTTTTCAATCTGCGGTCATGTTAGTTGTTGTGGCGGCAGAGACGGGGAGAAGGGACCCACTTTGGTGCTTAGGTACTTCTCGACCTCTTCGCTCTTGATGCCTTTTAAGCCGCCAGTCCTCCATGCGATCGGAACCATGGCTACGCGTTCCCTGACGACGACCTCCCTATTTGGACCCTCGACTGCATGCACCTTGTCGGGGTTGTTGGTCAAGAGCCGTATGCCTCGGTCGCCGTCGAGGCCCAAGTCGATGAGCATGGCCGTGGCCAAGCCGTAGCTGCGGGCATCTGCCGGATGCCTCAACATGATGTTTGCTTCATATGTGTCGTTGCCGAGATCCTGCAGGTTGTATGCTTTGAGCTTTTCGCCCAGTCCGATGCCCCGGCCTTCCTGTCGGAGGTAGATGATGGCTCCGCCGGCGGGAGACAGGGCGGGGTCGGCCATGAGCCGGGCAGCCTCGTCCAGCTGCTCGCCGCAGTCGCAGCGCGCAGACCATACTGTCTCGCCCGTGTAGCATTCCGAGTGGATGCGGACAAGAGGAAGGTCCGAGGGTGCAATCGGCTGCACATCTCCGTTTTCCGACGACGATGCAGACACGGGTGACAGCAGCCCGTTGCTCTTCTCCACGTGCGCGGGGTCGGACGAAGGCTGCCGCTTAGCGGGCACGCCGCCTTCTGCCCGCTTGAGCTGCTCGACCCGCGAGCTGGTTCTGCCCGGGTATAGACGTCCAACGTATGCGCCCCTCGTCATGCGATCCAGCTCCGTCTCGCCCGGCCTCTCCGCGTCGAGCGACCGCGACCGAATGTGGCTGCCAAAGACAATGGCAAGATGCTCCTTGGTGTCCACACTGTTCCGGTACACGTGCAGCCACATCTCGTGGCCCGTAGTGGTTGGTATACGCGCGCGCACTTCGCATTCGACTACGGGAAGTTTGGCCAGCAGGTCCGGCCGCGGCGTGTCGGAGCGCAACGAGGTGTCGACTGGTATGGAGCGAGGCGGGCGTGGATGCGAGGGTGTCGACATGCCCGGTGTCGCTGGGGGAGTGAAGGCGGGCGAGATGATCGAGGGCGGTGGTCGGGTTCGCGCATCGCTTGCTTCGTCTTCAGACGTCTCCATGTTGAGCGCTGCTGGCGTCTGGAAGTCGAAGCCATCCCGTGCAGCGCTCGAGAGGTGGGGTGAGAAATGCGGCGGAAATGCCGTCATGGCTGTGCGAGACTTCTGGGGCAGAGGAGGAAAAGACGAGTCTGCTGCAATCAAATCCACGGGCGCATGAACAGGTGGGAATCGAACAGGTGATGGGCCCATGTGCTGTGGGGGGTTTGTCGACTCACTTATGACATGTTCCGAAGCCGCCCGGGTGTCGTTATTTCGGAACCGCGCCGGCAGCTGAGCCGCGGCAAGTCGGTCTGATTGTGTCAGCACCGGTCAGCCCGGGCCTTAGTAAGCGCGGCCCACATGTCCGCCCGCCAGCGCCTTCATCCAGCAATGCCCCGAGCATGAGTCGAGCGTTAATCGAGCGAAGCCCACGGTCGCGCGTCGGTAGTAGCATGCATGGATAGATTCAAGTTACATGCTCAAAACACCGGAGCTCCACAGTTCCAAACCTATGACACGACCTGCCAACTCTACAATCTGCCCCTAATCCAGCACGTGACCTAGTCCACCCGACGCTCCCTTCCCCACACTTCGTCTGCGTTCTTCTTGCCTTTGGTCTCGGGCACGTACCACGAGATGAATGTGAAGAAGAATGCCGACAGTGCAGCGAAGATGAAGTAGACCTTTCCGTGCAGCTTCGCGCTCGCCAATGGGAAGAACTGCGCAACGATAAAAGTAGCGATCCAGTTGGCCCCAAGCGCAATGCTCTGTGTCGCATCAACAGCATCCGGTCCTACAAGCTCGCTCGCCAGTATGAACGGCACCGGCCCCAGACCAACGGCGAAGCCTGATACAAAGAGCAAGACTGCAACCGCCGACAGCACGGGGATCGCCTTGATGATGCCGATGGCAAGCAGAAGCGAACTCGTGCCCATGATTGCAAGCGAGCTGAGCAGACAGATCTTGCGACCCAGCTTGTCAGCCAAGGGCGCGCAGCTAGCCGTGACGACAATGTTCAGCGCCGAGACGGCAAGGTTGAGCAGAGCCGAGTTGGACTCGAGCAGGCCGGCCAAGAGCGATACGCCGTACATGACGATGCTGTTGATGCCGCTGAATTGCTGGGCCAACATGACCATGACGACGGCAATGGCAGCCTTTTGGTAGTCGGCATGGCGGAAGACTTGCATGATGCTCAACGTCTGTTCTTTGCCAGACTGCTTGGGCCTGTCTTGGGTGGACCCCTCTTGATCGCTCAGTAGTGTCTGTTCTTCTTCTGCCTTCATGTTAGCATGTGGTCGCGACAGACACGTCTTGTGGCCCTGCTTACCGCTGACATCTGCTGAACCGGACGCTCCCCAGTCATTCACTTCCTCCTCAATGTTCGCATCTTCGCCTCGAATCTTGCGCAGCGTCTTCTTGGCCAGCGACACATTGCCTTGTTCCGCAATGTACTTGGGACTCTCGACTGACAACAGCAGTCCTGCGCCCTGTACTGCACCAATGATACCGCCAATAGCCAAGATGAGCCTCCAGTACGAGTCGTGGCTCAAAAAGTACCCCAGCAACTGCGTGATCAAAATCCCCACGTTGCATCCAATCTGGGTGAAGGCGCCAAAGAAGCCCTTCTCACCCGGCGGCGCGATTTCCGAAATGTAAAGGGGCACGATGACGACCGAAGCTCCGGCGCCCACTCCCGACAGTAGGCGTCCAAACGCCATGACGCCAATGTTCAGGCTCAGGGCCTCGAAGATGGGGCCCACGACAAAGAAGACGGTCGACATCTGCATGGTCCTGAGCCGTCCGTACCTGCCGGCTAGCGGTCCGGCTGAGAGTGCTCCGATGAGACCTCCGAGAGTGTAGAGCGAGCCTACGACGCCCCATTCGGTGGGCGTCATTTCGATGCATTGTGGGAGGCTCAGGCCTGCGACGGCCGACTTGATCGACTTTCTCTTGCAGCGAATGACATCTTCGGGTGCATTCAGCTCAGACTGCGCGTATTAGCCATGGGCGTACGTGTGGGGGGGTAGTGTGTAGGGATGGACCGACCAGATGGAAGCCGAAGAGCAGCGGACCGAGGGTCGCGATGGAGAGAATGTAGACAAAGTAGGCCGTCAGGCTGCTGAACCACGAGCGGGGGTCCATGGCGAAGCTCTGCCGGGAATGTTGTCAGGGTGTGGAGCTTGAAGGTTGAAGGTCAAAGGTCGAAGCTCCAAGGTCGTGTCAGCCGGCGCCAGTGCTTGGCTAGCATTCATTAAGTGACATCGCCATGATGACCGTGTGCAGCGCATCTGTCAATCTGCTCCCCACTCAGATTCCAGCGATAAGCGCCTTGTGGACTGTTGGACGCACATCATGTCTGGCAGTCCAGATGAACATGATGCGCATGTGCAGCAGCCCCCAAGGCTGAGGCTCTGCGGCCAGTCCTTGGTAGCACCTGGGCAGCTTGTCGCGCCAAACTTCGAGTGCGCATCCATTTGCTTCAACGTCGTGCGTAGCAAAGCCGGAGAAGGTCCGACGGCGCGTGGAGACGTTCGCAGCCGATGCTGTACACGGGCAGAAGAGTTGACGATGGATGGCTCGCAAAGCATGAGCCAGGCCTCCGCTCCGATTCCCCACAAGTCTCCGCCCGAGCCGCATGGCCGCCGAATAGGGCAGCCGCTGCCCCCAACGGTACGTACGTACGTTTCGACGCGCCCCATCTCGTGTCTTGTCCTTCTCAGACTCCACCCCCATCTCAGCGGGCCCGGCCCATCATCACTGCGTGTCCCGCTTGAGTCTTGTTGGCCCCCTCCAATCACTACTTGCCAGCCATCCTGTATCTGCATCACCCCCATTCCAGGAACCCTTGCAGACCACTATCACTACCACGACCAAACTTCACGTCCATCTCCAACTTGCAGTACGAAGCCCGCTATTAACCACAACTGCCAGCGCCCGCTGAGGCCATGTTCACCGGGTACAATAACAAGAAGCGAGTGACTGAACGCTACAAGATTGTCGGTTTCATCAGCAGCGGGACCTATGGACGTGTTTACAAGGCCGAAGGCAAGAATGGCCGCACGGGCGAGTTTGCCATCAAAAAGTAGGCAGACTGAAGCATTGTCAGCCTGCATGCTAATCCAACCCTGCTAGGTTCAAGCCGGATAAAGAAGGCGAGCTGCAGTATTCTGGCATTTCGCAGTCGGCCATTCGAGAAATGGCCCTGTGCACCGAGCTCGCACATCCAAATGTCGTGCACACGGTAGAAATCATCCTGGAGGACAAGTGCATCTACATTGTGTTTGAGTATGCCGAACACGACTTGCTCCAGATCATCCACCACCACAACCAACCTCAGCGCCAAGCAATACCCGCACGAACTATCAAATCGATTCTGTACCAGCTGTTGCAAGGACTCGTTTACCTGCACAGGAACTGGGTCATGCATCGCGATCTCAAGCCCGCCAACATCATGGTCACTAGTGCTGGCAAAGTCAAGATAGGCGATCTTGGCCTTGCTCGCCTGTTCCACAAACCCCTTCAGTCTTTGTTCTCGGGCGATAAGGTAGTCGTGACAATATGGTATCGCGCACCTGAGCTTCTCCTTGGCAGTCGCCACTACACTCCCGCAGTGGACCTATGGGCTGTCGGCTGCATCTTTGCCGAACTGCTGTCACTACGGCCAATCTTCAAAGGGGAGGAGGCAAAGATGGATAGCAAGAAGACGGTGCCCTTTCAACGCAACCAAATGCAAAAGATTGTGGAAATCATGGGCATGCCGAGTAAGGATCGATGGCCACTTTTGACTTCGATGCCCGAGCACCCACAACTCTCCTCCCTCGTGTCTGGAAACTCTGCACGTTTTCCCCGACCCCAAAGCGGCGACGGATTGGAGCGGTGGTATCACCAGACCCTCAACAACAACCAATACCCAGTCAACTCCGGCCCAGAAACGCCCGGCCCAGAAGGCCTCTCGCTGCTCAAGCAGCTTCTGGAGTACGATCCGCAGAAACGGCTTACGGCGGAAAAGGCGCTGTTGCATCCCTACTTTAGCGTTCATGGCAAGCCAGCAGAAAGCTGCTTTGAAGATTCAAAGATCAAGTATCCCGTACGAAGGGTTAGCCAAGAAGACAATGACATGCGCACTTCTAGTCTACCAGGCACCAAGAGGAGTGCTTTGCCAGACGACTCGCTCCTTGGCCGTCCGGCCAAGCGTCTTAAGGAGGGGTGAAGCGACTCGACACAAGGTCGCTGTAGTGGCTACGTAATCCTGGACCGACAATCACTGCAGCTTCCTGTTTGCACGTAGCATTACAGTATTTACGGCAAACCTATCCCCGGTTGTCGGCAAAGTGCCACCGACTGGGCCCGAGGAGTGACGAGCTTGGCAGTGTAAGTGGCTTTGTGCGAGTCGCAATCTTACACGGGCGTCGCTTGGGGGATCTTGGGGTGATGTCGACCCTGTAGTTTGGGGGTTCACGATGCTGACGCTGTACCATGTATAGGTAACCTTCTGGAGGGGGGGTAATGTGTCTTGATACGATGTAGGGGCAACGCTTTCAAGGTCAGGTCTTGGACTACAAAGTGCTTGCATATCGGTGTTGTAAGTTCCATGTTGCGCGACCCGTCACCCACAAGACATGTACGCCTCACTACGGTTTTTCGTTCTCCTTCACATCCTTCCAACTGCACCTTGTTTTGCTTGGAAAATGATGAGAGGGCCTGGGAAAGGAGCAAGGCACAGGCAACGGGGGGGGATGGATGAGACAGATAGTCAGCCGCACAGTACCGTATTGTATCTATGCTACGGTAGGACTATCTGTCAAAAGAAGCAGCAGATACACGTGCAACGTTCCTCCAACCCTGACAGTGTCTTTTTTTTTGACACGACCGAGACCTGGCTGGCTGAGACAAGATATGCCATGGTCACGCTCGAGTCCTTGTGATGGAACTAAAGCAAAATGACCTCGTATACAGACTGCAATCCGGTATTCTTTACCATTTCTCATGATTCGCTAACGTACAGTGGGGAGGACCAGCAAGGACTCGCAAAGTGAAGATTCGTTGGGCCCCGCTGTGGTCAGGTATCGCGTACGCCGCTCCGAATGCTTGTGCGGCCTTGACACCCCACATGTCTTCTTTGTGCGTTGCTTTGGCTCTTGGTGGCATCGCAGCTAGTGCAGTGGGCTCCACGAGGTGACTGTAGAGGGGCAGCGGTAAGTGAACAGTGCGCACGCATCATGTTCGTGGCGAGTGTTCAGTGACACGTCCAAGTAAGTGCGCAATAGGGTAGTGGCAAGAGATTGATTTGGCTGACAGGAGAAGTAGGCTTATTGTGTGGCCATGGGGCGTCTGTGAAGTGCACGCAAGCTGTCCCACCAACCCACCGATCCCGGCTGACCTGGTACAAACGGCCGGTACGCAGGCGGCCTGCTGCCTGGCCTATCAAGTCAACTTGGTCCCATCCGGGCCTGGCATCTCCTTCTTCATCCAGTTACTAGGCGTCGTTTGTTTGCAGGGCTAGTACGTGAAGGCAGGAGCGACCCATCAACACCACGCCATTGTTGACCCCCCTAGCTCACTTGCGGGCCCTGGCCATATAAACCCAACACAACCTCTCACCTGTCACCTCCTCCCCACCACTCTTTCAACCAGACTCGCTCCTTACTCCTGTCATTCATTTACGTCGATCCTGTCAAGGAATAGACTGCATCAACTTCCTCGACCCTACGATAACCCTACGATAACTCCAGGCCCTACAAAGCGCGCTTGACCACGATGAAGATATTCCCTACGCTTGCTGCCCTGATGGCGGCCACGGCTGTCGCAGCTCCAGCCCACGACGCCAAGGTTCGCGACCTCGAGGTCGACGACGCTCCCCACACGGACGACCAGAACTTGATCAGCGCGGTGATGCGAGCTCACTGGTACTGGCGTACCCTGCACTGTGCCCAGCCGCTCGTCTGGGATGGCGATCTTGCCAACGCTGCAAAGGCGGATATCGAAGAGTGCACCGAGGACCCCGAGCACGTAGGTGGCAGCAACTCCAACGGTCAGTATAGGCCATCTAATGTGGGCAGAAACGCGCTGGCAGCAACCTTTCCTCGGTCCAGCCCGTTCCCGACGGCTACGAGGCTTGGGTAGAGTTTGCCCGCACTGCTGTCCATGGCTGGCACGAGGAGGAGACCAAGTACCCGTACAACAACCCACACTACGACAACGCGTGGGGCCACTTCACGCAGATGGTGTGGCGCAACACGACGCGCATCGGCTGCGCACTGGGACACTGCCCGACGACGGTTAACTACCCAGGTCGGCTCTACTGCTGTGAGTGAGGATGCAGCCGAGTGTGGGAAAGAGGGGTACTGACAGGGCACACAGACTACTCGTTCTTCGGCAATAACGTTGCGGCCGGTCAGTTTGAGGCGCAGGTTTGGGCTCCTGTATGCCACGACCCAGATGCTGCCGCAGTGGCTGCGCGCGACGACGTCCACTTTGACTGGACTCGCTGAGACGACTCTGGCTTGACCGTCGCACGAGCTTCGCGTGTCGCCTGCGTAACGGTGTTGGTGGTGACATGTTTGCTCGGGGCGGTTGGCGTATGGCGCCCAGGTTGGGAGATTTACTGGGCTTGCTTGGTACCTAGCAATGGTTTCTGTGTAGCATGGGGTGACGACTGTCGGTGGTTGATTATCAGCACGCAGGTCAAAAGTGTATATTCTGGGTAGGGGTTTCATTCATGGGATAGATCAAGTCTCCACATTGTATCACGTGTGACAATCTACATGTGTGTATCCTCTACAACAACGCTGCCAAGAACAATGCACCAGATGTTGACATGAGAAGCTTGCGGCTCACGCTAATCGCAAGCAGCGACACCCGAAGCGGCAAAAGCAAGCAGCGACCATGTCATGCGTTGTGACTACTGCAGTGTAGGTATTTGGCATGGTAATGGTTGGTGGTGGTGGAGGAGCTTAGTGCCGCTCTACTCTGTTTGGCCGCCTCCCCTCGCGATCCCCAAGACCTTCGGACGGACATTCCCGCCATGGCGAAAGCAAAAATCGGGCCTACAATTAGCATCAGCGCATGCCAGATGCCCATCTTCGCCCATAGCCCCATCAGCAAGACCCTGAAGATCCGTCTTCCAACACCCATCTGTCCTGCATCGCACCGCATCGCATCATGTCTCCCATGGTCTCGGCCTGCAAGCGTCTCGCACGTCACCAACACCACCAGCCTCACATGGCCCGCCCCGAGCATGACCACCCCGGCACCAACGGCGGTGCGCGATTGCACTACTGACATCATTCCACGCCACCAAAAAAGCCTCGAACCTGTAGTCGCCCTTTTGTTTTCAAGCGTCTCGCAAACGCCCGACCATGCACATATCAGTCTTCCAGGGAACCCCCACTAAAGAGGCGTCGTGCTTCTTTTGTTCGCCTCCTCCGCGAGCCGCCCCAGCGCGTGTTGCGTGCTGCCGGACCCGGGGCCGCGTGCTTTTAACACGAGCTGCAAGTCGTTCTCTAGCCCTGCTGCCCTCTCCTCGTGCCCGTGGCTTTTTTTTCTGCGCGTGCCTGACGATAGGGATCCCGCGGCTTTGTTTAAGTTTACAGGCCTTTCTTCCGGTTTCCCTGTGTTTCGACACACAGGCTAAAACAATCGACATACTGTACTTTACAAACGCCAAACCATACCAATTGATCCTTCTATCCCCCACAGCTGTACCGAGCGCAATATGCTAGAGAAGCAGGAACATGCGCCGCGGGACGAGGGCAGAGATGCGCCGCCCAGACTGCCAGTCTCGCTATCGGGAGAGATCAATGCAGCCACACGGTAAGCCAGCGAACACCACCACTCGGCAACCGCCCCATCCCAGACGGCAGCAAAACCAGACTAAACCACAAGACGCTGATTCAAACGACTGCAGAGCCCTACACACAAACCTCAACCGCCTAATAACCTCACGCCTCCCACTCGCCCTGCCACCCTACGCAAACGACCCCGCTCTCTACGCGACCGGACTCGTTCACTTTGCGCACATCTTCCTCACCTTTGAGTCGCTGTGGGCTGATCTGTTGCGCGACCATGGCGTCCAACCCGCAAACATCGACGCAGCAGCAGCCATGGACCCGGAAACCGCAACCCCGTTCTCGCCATTATTATCCTACCTTCTCGTCAACCCCTACGATTCGCCCTCGCTCTTCACATCAACCCTCGGCGCACCGACACCGCCATCACCACAGCTCGCCGCTTTCCTGCAATCTCTAAGACCAAAAGGCCTGATCCGCTCGGGGCGACTGAAAAGAGATTTGGAGTACCTACTCGGCGCGCACCCCACCGATCTCGAGGTCCTCCTAGCAAAGTATCCCGGCGACAAAGTTGCAGACTTTTGCACACACATCCGTAAAAGTGTAAATGAGAAGCCATGGACGCTTGTCGCCTATGCGTGGTGTTTCTACATGGCCATCTTTTCCGGCGGCCGCTGGATACGCGGTGGATTACTCAATGCGCCGCCTGGCTTCTGGCCTGCAGATCACCATGGCCAAGAACCGGGCCTGCAAGACCGTGGTCTGTCCTTTTGGCATTTTCCCGGCCCTCTGGACGGAGAAGACATCAAGGCAGAATTCAAAGCCCGATTAGCAGCTGCTGAGGACCTCTTTACGCCCGACGAACGCGTCGACATTATCGAAGAGGCCAAACACATTTTCCGCCTTTGTGCGACCCTCGTGGATGAGTTGGATGCCATGATGTGCACGGATATGCAGGCAGCCCAGCAGCAAGCATATGAGCCTCATCACGAGCATTCAAGACACTCGTCTCAGCCAGCTGAGAAACGAAACCCCATGGGTGTCAGTCAGGTGCTGGGCATGAGAGTGGCGCCCGTGAGCAAGTCAAGTGACCCGTTCAGAATGTTTCTCAAGAGACCAGAGGTCACGGGCACCATTGTTGCAATGGCATGTTTGGCTTGTGTTGCCTTGTTTAGGTTGCAGTAATTTTGATGCACCTTGTTTTCATTTTGCACACTTTTTCCCTCTGAGCGTTCCCAGTTGGTTGCATCGTATTGCGTCATCTTGTCACGCATTTGATCACGTGGCGAGTGTTTTTTTTTAAATTCAACCATCTTCTTTCTTTCCTCATAGTTTTCTTTCTATACTATTTGTAGATTTTGGTCTTCACTTGCTCGCCTTGATCGAATGAAGAAAATGGCTTGGTAAAATAGGTTGGGAGGGGAAGAGTGTTTTTGTTCTTGTTATTTCTTCTTGCCATTTCAAAGTCTCTCTCTCTCTCTGTCTCTCCGCCAGCCGCTGTTAGATACCCTGGTCGTCTTCATTTTTCTTTCTCGTTGGTCTTGCCTACCTACATGTATGAAATACTATGTATGCTTGCGGCCTCTCTGCTTATGCATTTTCTTGTCCGGGTGCCAGACACTACTTGGGTGAATCTCGGCAAATACATGCCATAGGGCAGCCGTAGTCTTGCGCCAGTAAAAAGAGCTGCCATCGATCCTTGCAGTATCATGACACACCAAATAATCTCACAAGTTTGGCTACAGTTATTGATGGAGAAAGAAAAAAACGCTGTACTGATTCTATTTGAAGAGACGTCAGAGATTCAATAGTCGTTACTTGTGTTGTTGGTGTTTTTGTGTGTTTAAAAGAATAGGAGAAACCAATGAGTCATCATCGTTACATATTTTTTGCACAAGACCCTTCGTGTACTTGGGTCCCTTTTCTTCGTGTTTTTTTTAGATATTTGGAAGGTTTCGTAAAGGAACGGGTAAAAGGAACGTCTTTCTCGTAAGGTTTACGCCATTTGCCCAACTACTAATCCACAAGTCCATCATACTCACCACACACTACCATAGTATCGGTGCTATGGACCTTGTGTACATGAGTGCGGATGTCAGCCTCGCGGAAATAACCTTTGCCGTCTATGCGGTCACAGCCAGGGTGTAGGCAGGGAAATATGGACTCGTCATGGACGGTGCGCATGTGCCTTATCCATTCTGTTGAAGATGCGAATGCAGTTGACTTTGAATCGCCCGCCCATACTGATTGTGACATGTTGCATCCTTGTTTGGAGCACCACGGCCGGTAGTGCTTTCTTCTCTTTACCTCGTCCTCCCCAATATGGTGGTAGTTGCGAATATGTTGAGTGAGATGATCTTTGCGCTTGAATCCTTCCTTTCCCCGGTACTTCCTACAGTACCTGCAGGGAAATCGTACCGCGTCATCTTGATGCTTTCGCACATGCCTTCGATAAGCACCCACTTCGAGGAACTTGCTCTTACACTCGTCTTCTTTGCAAGCAAAGGCGAAGTGATCCGTTTCACGAGCATGAGTCTCGAGTTCTCTGTTGGAGTCTGCGATTGCGGAACACTGACCACACCTGGGTAGGTCTGGATGCACTAGTCGCTCATGAGCCTCGAGCTCATGGATCTCTCTGTAGATGTAGGGGCAAAATTCTGATGGAACATATAGACAGGGGAACATATCTCTGTTGCTCATGCACTTGAGAGTCAACCGACATGGTGTGCATACTCGCACTGGATGCAATCGAATCAACTGCACCAGCTTCGCTAAAGTTGCTGTCAAGGGGTAAGAAAAGCTTCGAACACCGAGTGGATTCTCTTACCTTGTGATACCCATACTATCGAAGCTGGAGTTGGCCGGATAGAACCCATCATGTTGCCATGCTTGGTCGGTCATTGCATGATTGTATACAGGCACAGTGCTCCTCTCTAGCTCATTCCAGACGTATTGGGACTCAAGACCCACACCTGGATCGTAGACTGAAAGGTCATCGAGATTTCTTTCGCCCTTTTTGTTAGCAATTTGTAAAAAAAAATAAGCTCACCCAAACTCGTGGAATAGGTCGTCCATGATTGGCAAAGATGGAAAGTGGCTGCAGGCTGCTTTCCTACAAGCGTCGAGGCTGAGCAAGCCACTGGGGTCGAATGTGTTGGCAGTGGTAAAAGCGGCAGTAGGGCTGAACGCGGTGCGGGTACGGAATGTCGAGGATTTTGGTCAGAACCAAGACAGGATCACAAGATTAATTCATACTCACAGCCAAGCAAAGCTCGCGCTGCTTTGAGCCAAGCAGAAAAAAAAGGGCAATGACTGTCAGGCTACATCTTGGCTGCATGTGCAGCTACCTGGAGATGAGTTGATTGGACAACAAGTTCCAAAAGGGTCGCTGCCCTTTTTCTATGGAGGGGTTTTCTCTTAGCAACGTTGGAACAGCGTAGTGTTGAGTTTTGCGGAGATGTTGTTTAAGAAAAGGGCACGGAATTAGTGAAATGGAGACGGGAGTCGGGTTTGGCAATAGTATACGGTAAGGCAGCTTCCTACGTCATCATTCAAGCAGCCTCACACATTTCCATAGCCTTCCGGGAAGCTATGAGTATGATCATTTTGCGATGCAGCTTTCTCAAAATATCTTTTTAATTCCACACCTTCCATCTGCCCAAATAAACTCCTTCTCTTTCTGTTTGCATCGGAATCAAACATCTCCCGGGCAATTCTCTACCCTGCTCATGCTCCAGCTACAATTGCATTCCCCACCAATAATGGTCAGACCCTCTTTCCGGAACTGACACCAAGCCGTACTCCCGGTCTTCTGTTGAAGAAAAAAATCTTATACACGAGACTGACATACAGTCGCAGCCTTGATGACGTTTGGTGACCCAAACTTTCCATTTCTCGAGGCACAAGCCCTCATCGTGGTAGGATGACGTGTCCCACGTCGCCCATGTAGCCCATTGCGTCTCCCAATCATCGTATCTATTCCTTTCTTTCCCATGTAGACCCGACCGAACACCATTTATCGCCTTCGATCAGCCAAGGACTGCCGTGCGAGAAGCAAATAATAGTATACACGTGCAAACACAAACTTCTGATGCTGATCTGCTTTTTCGTCATGGAAGTACATGCTCTAGTATCTAGATACTCTAGAGTAAATGGGTACTACGAATTCAATGTTTACTTGGCCTTTAGGTGATGATACAAAACTGTGAGAATTCTCAAAGTTGTCCCTAGCAAAAGCCTAACACGAGCGCCGCAAAGTCAGCTGCTTTTCTTTTGGACACAAGGATGCCTTCAGGTGAGTAGTGCTTCTTATTCGATGTCTCTGCTCTAAAAAGGAAGCGAAATTAAAAGTGTAGAAACTTAGCACAGTGATTAGTTTGTGCGAGAGATTTGTACTGAAGTTGCCCCTCATTTGACTATACCGAAAGTAGGAGACCCACTTGTCTTCGCCCCACCGTTTCATAGTACCAAGGTAGCTACTCCCATATCTCCTACATGTATGGATGTAATTACACAGAATTAGTGCAATTTTTAAAGAATATCTCAGCCTGAATACTACTATCCAGAAGCGTAATAACTTCTTTACATACAACAATGACATTAAAGTTGATTAAGATCATGTGTTGTTGCCTTGCACCTGCTGCCTGATCAAGTCCTGGACTACAGGATATCCCACCTACTAATTGGTTCCTCGCCCTTTTTTACTAATCTTAACCTCTAATCATGTTATCTTCCACTACCTCGGATAACAATGGCTCTACTCAAACAGGTCAACCAATGAGCGATGGGAGATATGGTCATCCTGATGGTGTGTTGATCATGAAATGGGTCCTGGTCACTGACTCGCTCAATCTCGATAACATGACAGGCCAGGGGGGAACATGAAGTAGGACTATGTTGTCATGGCCAAGACGCCAAGAGCAAGAGGCGAATAATTCGGACAAGGCGCGCCTATACTAGGGTCCTGTTTGAATTTCCCCGCACACGCCTTCACCATATCCTAAACGACGCGTAATACTTGCAGGGCATAAAGTAGGCTACGGTGTAATTACTATTAGCTTGCTTATAATGCTAGTTCCCTATACTGCTAGTTCCGTATATTGCCAAGAGATGCATTTTTCCAGTCCTTTCTCCCACTATCTTTCACTCTATCAAAATGAATACAACATGATTGATCATAGTAAGAAGGAATGACGTTGTTGACACAACACTCTAGATACGCCACCGAGCTGATGTTCAACTCTATACAGCCAAGGCAGTCAAACAGCGAGTACTGTAAGAAGAGAATGCAGGGGGTCACTTAGCAAAGATAAGAATTACACAGACATAGTACTGGAGGTATCTACAGGTGCGGGGTTAATAGGCTTGGACTCTTGTAATCTCGAGCGGCTGGGACTTACGGCAACAATGCCGGCAAGGCCAGACAAGCAACCTTTCAATGAATAGTTCCGGAGTTTCCGGAACAGCAGATGCCGCCTAGAAACACGATCCAGCCCTACCTCAATCCATTTCGATCCAACGGATACGACAGCGTCCGGTCTTTAGTGTATATATATATGTCCCTGAGATTCACTTCTGATATCCAATCCATATCATTGCTACATTTGTCAATTAAACGCATCGTTTACTCGTTACAAATTCTCCAAAATCATTACCCAATTTCTCCTTCATCATGAAGCTCCTCTTGATCTGTGCTGGACTGTTCGCTTTTACAATGGCTGTTCCAATTGAAAAAGACCAAAGTGCCAACTCCGCCGTCTTATCTGAACGGGATCCTCAAGTCAGTTTCTCCATCCTCTATTTGGATCCCAAGTCCTAGCCAAGTCGTAAAAGATAGCCTGCTAAAGTTTCAAATATAGGATTCTGCATGTTGTTTCGTAAGTAATGTGCTTGTACTTGGATAGCAAGCTCCAGCCGCGTAGTGTGAGGTAAAATCCTAACTTTTCAACTATAGACTTGTCCTACCGAGTGTTGAATACATTGGGCATTCGAGAGGCCGGGAAGCTACATCTTTGTATGCAGTTCTCTCAATAGAGAGTTTGACCTCGACCGATGTTAGACTACGAAACTTTTCTTTCAAGTACAAGGGGCACAGCAAGGTTAAATCAGTACACTTTAGGATCTAGGTAGTCAGTGAATCTCAGGTTGCAAAGTTCCTACGCACTCTTGTTTGCCTCCAAGTGGATTCATACGTTCAAGAGTTTATACACCTGACAGCGCAAAGAAGGCTATGCAGGACATGATTTCCCTTCCCATAATCCCGCGGTTGAGCATCGTCTTGGAAAACGCAGATTGTGACGGAAGAACGTGGGTACATTGTCTTTGGGAAACTGCGAGATTCCGCTTTGGCCCAGAAGACTGGTGCAAGGAATGCACAAGTTTATATGTTTGTATCTATTATTCTGTGGAATTGGTATCTCTTAGGAGGCTGCCTATATAGAACCCGGCATGGTCCATGCATCTGATAATCATGTGACAACTGGAAAGCGGCTTTCAAACGCTGGGCAGAAGAGAACGGGCATGTTCTAGGTGCTATTGTGTAATTTCCAATGCATAGAGACTGAATTCATATGAGGTCAAGGATATTGTCCAGATACTATTGACATTCGCAACACCTAATAAAGCATGATTGAGGTCTGTCAGGAACTCTCACAGCACGCATCCAAAAAGGACCTTGAACATATTTTGAACATCTTCGGTACATTGTACTGTACGTGCGTAAACATATATCATACATTCAAGCCCGCCAAGCCACCATAATAAACCCACGAAAGCCATGCCATAGCACCCTGGCTACATCCATCAGGAGACCAACTCAACCCATAAGGGCGAGTCAAAGTCATCAACCGATGGATGCAGCCGCTCTACCCCATTACAGCCCCCACCCCCTTCAACCCTTGCAACTCATGTAGAGGGTCATAAGGGTTGAAGGGAGGCACGACAACCTTCTTGCCAAACACCTTCTTCCACCCCGCCACCGCCCTCCCCCACCTCGTCATTCTCATCTTCTTCACCTCCTTAAACGTCGACTGCGATTGGTGAATCTCATTCAACCGCGCCGCCTCCTCCGCCTCGAACAGGCGCATACGCGCCTCCAGTGCCTCACCTACGCGCTGTCGAAGCGGAGGATTGGCGACGACGGCGTCGTTTTCCGGGTGCAGGAGAAGAATCTCCGGGATCTTGGAGACTACAAGGCCGGAATCTGTGACGCGGTGGTACAGGAAAGACTCTAGGTCTTCTGCACACCAGGATGGCTGCGCGGGAATGCCGACGTATGTGGCGCGGATGGCGCGGACGATGCCGAAGTCGATGAGCTGGTTGGCTTCATATTGCGACAAGAGGTCGCAGATATACTGGCCGCGCTGGAGGAGGCGCGTCTCGCGGTATGGCCAAGAGCGCTTATAGTCCGTGAGGTTAGGGGGTAGGAGCCAACCCTCTTGGGTGAGCTTGTAGGCTTGGTAGAAGTCGTTTAGCTTGGAGCGGGCGTTGGGGAAATAGTAGCCTTTCCAAAAGTTCTGGTTGTATACGGCAGCTTCGACGAGAATACGTAGGTAAGGATATAGGTCTTTTTGGACCTGGGGCTTTGCGGGGCGGGTAGAGTTAGACGAGATGGTCCGGATGGTTGGCCGAGGGATGTCAAAGATGGAGACGGCATTGGCGCTGCGGTCTTTGTACTTGCTACCAGATGAAAGAGTGTAGTAAGCACCTTTGTCAAACTCCTCCATGGTGACGCCGACATCTGCGATGCCCTTAGCCTGTGCCTTGGTAAAGATGCCTTCTTCGCCTAGACCATCCATGTAAATTTCAAAGTGCTCCGGCTTTAGGATATGGGCGCGCTCCTGCGGGAATAGTTGTGCTAGTATCAGTTCATGATCCTCGGCGTTCAGGAGACGACGCTCAACAAGCTTGACATTGCTGATTGTAATGTTGTAGCGGACCAGCCAGTTGCGCTCAATTGAACCTTTTAGTATTTGGCTCGTGCAAATGTTGACACCGTTCACTTTGAAAGTGACATCAGGTATCTCACCCGCAGCATGGCGATCTTGCAGCTGTAGGTGAGCCGTCATCTGATCGATGATGGCAACATTAGTTGGACATCCATCCGCAGCAAAGAATGCCAAGTCTTTGACGGCCTGGCGACGGTTCAGAGCTTCGATAGCTTTATTCGCGGTACTCGACTGTATTCTACGCTGCACAGGCATAGGCATATTGCTGCAACCTTGTGATGGGGCAGAGCTAGCCCTCTGGCCTGCTTTCTTGCTAATGATCCCCAAAGGCTTCATCCGTTTGCTAGTATTGGCCGCCTGTGGCTTGATGGCAGCATGGCGTTGACTGAGAAGCTTCTCTGCTGCCCGCATAGCAGCCATAGCAGCTCCTAGCTCATCATTCTGAACGCCGAGATTGTTGTCGACCGTCTCGCTCGCGACCGCGTGGGGATCTACACATCTTGTGACAGCGACAGGATTTGCAAACTCTTGTCGAGTGTTCATAGTAGCATGAGCAACTTCCGCCGCATTCTTGCTCGGCGAATGTACGCCGCCTACTTCGCCAGGCTCGTTTGCAGACTTCGACGACTCGGGGTGCACACTTGTGGGCGGGGTCATGTGACTGCTGGGCAGGGTGCTCAAAGGAAGCATACTGGGAACCCCAGTAGCCCTGTACTCGACCCTGGTGGCATCTGCAGTAGACGGAGGCGTGGAATAAGGGGTATTCTGCGCCTTGGTGTTAGTAATGTTATTGGACATATCTATAGTACTGACCTCGTGCGTAGTCGACTCGAAGCGGTAGGGCTTCTTAAGAATAGGTCCACGGGTAGTAGATGATAGTGAAGAAGCGACCGCGTCTGCGATAGGAGTAGAGGTCGCGAGAGTGCTGTTACCGTGGTGGGATTTGCTGAAGACCTTCTGGAGACCTGTCACAAGGCGCGCGGATCGCTTGCGCTTATGGGCCATTTGCGGGTTGATAGAGAAGGTCGAGTCTTGCATGACATTGCTGTGGCCGGCAATGATTCCCTTGGTATTGGCATCAATGGCGCGGTTGTTGCTATTATGGATTTTGTTGGTGTTGTTGACTTTGTTGTCATTAACGCAGCGCGACGAAATCGCTGACAAAAGGTTCCTGTAACCCGCCATAGCGAAGGTACTGATTACGTGAATTACTGCTATAAGTGTTTTCAGTAACGATGATTGCGGTCGAAACGCAAGTGACTGTTCTGCTATTGTGAGCCAGAAGCTGAATGTTAGCTGTGTCGTATTGTCGATGAATTCGAGCTGATTGTGGGCAACAACTTATAGTAAACACCGCCAAAGATTCGCGATTGGGACAAGCGGCGCCGAAGAGGGGGGGCTTAGAGCTTTCCGTTTGCTGTGGCGAAGCGTGAAAGAGAGTCGAGTGGGGAACATCTCAAGGCCTCAACCAACCAGTACTGCTCAGCTGACAGACTGGCACATGGGTAAGCTAGTTGTGAAATATAGATACAAGCATTACAGGATACTGTATCGTCAAGAGCAAGTCTCTTTAGACGGATACCGTAAAATCTAGCTTTCCAATGTGCATAAAATGTCGACAGTCTCTTGTCTACTGCGGGAAATCTCCCCAGAGTTAGCCAACAGTGCAGGCTATATACCGGGCATATTTTGCAATATAAATCCAAAAGACATGTGAGGACCGTAAAGTAAATAAAGATGATGGAAAACCTCACCACTCCAAGCTCTTCATTATAGGTGTTATCTCGTTGTTTCCCGAATCGACGCTCGTTCATCCTGGGGGCACTCTTTTGTTCCTGTCATCAGGACTCGAGAAGAGAAGTCGATATCAGATTGTGACTCTAGCTCTGGCCTCGAGCATTATATCATTGGGAGCGAGATGGAGAAAGAAAAGGTGTATTCAAACGCAGTTTATTGATGTGAATATAAAAGTGAAGATGATGAACAGACCCGAACGCCACGCTTACCAAACATTGGAAAAGGAAATGGGCGAGAGGCCATGGCTTGCGAGACAGGATCCAGAGTTTGCTATATCCGCTCCAACAATCGCGGCCGACCTAGAAGGCTATTCGAAAACACTCATTTATACAAACCTTCTCAGTATCATGAATAATAGTGCGGCTACTACACCATAGATGCAGGTATCGATCCAAGCCACGTCTGAACTGCGTTGGGCGACCTGGTGGAGTGGAGGGGCGGGTATGGTCCGGGTAGGTCTCAACATGGGTGCAACAGGTACAGGACGCACTGTATCCGCGATAGAAGTCGCAGCTCCAGCTTTTGGTCCTGATGAAGAGGCAGCAGGTTTCACTTGGACAGGGCCTTCGGTTGCCCGTCCCTTGCCCTTGTCTACCTTGTCGTCCGTGGCCCCATCCTTACCCAGCTCATCTCGATAAGCGAGTCGCAGCTCGTCCGGAACCTCGTCGTCCTTGCGCTTGCCCTCCTTCTCCTCGATCTCCTTGACCATCGCCTCCCGTTCCTGCATGATCTCTGTATTGCTCTTTCCACACCCCGCACATCTCCATGCGCCACTTTCCTTGGCCATGCGCTCTCGTGCGTCCTTGCTGCATTCGATACCGCCGAGCTGGCCCTTTGCATCGGTATCCATGAAACTTCTTATCGCAACGAGGGCTGTGCGCACACCCCACGCCGGCTGCCACGTCTCCTCATGGTGGCCAGATATGCTTAGGCAGATCTCGCGATTGACTTCGAAGCGACCGGTAGGTGTGAGAAAGCGGAAAGACGGTGGTCGGAGGGGATATGATGAAGGGAGGACTATGCGGCCGTGGTAAATGCCGCCGGCATATGGGGACGGTTCGGGCGGGCCGCGGATTGTGAAGTGCCATTCGAAGAGGTTCGTTTCCAGCGGTTCGGCATGGTAGTCTGAGGAGGGTGACGTCGATAGCTCCGAGGCTTCCTTTACTGCAGACCTTTAGTCGCGACATTCATCAAAACAGGGTGCTGCTTACATATGCGCTTAATGGTTGGGTTCTTCGTGTTGAACTGGCCGCGAGTGGACATGTTCGCGGCTACAATAGGCTCTGCGGTTGAGTATGAGGATGTCCTAATAGGTTGTAAATCAGGTGAGCAAGCTTTAGGTTTGTATGAGTCAGTTTGGCGGTACGACAAGAGTGAATGTGCTGTGTCGCAATCGCTCCTAGTGCAACGTGTACGTCTGACTGTGAAGACGGCAGCGGTCGTGGTAAGCTCCGCCCGCCGCTTCGTATCGATAAGCCAGACCCACCCGTCATCTCATGCACCTGTGGTTCACCAACCCCAATTGGCCACCAAATTAATCTTGGGTCATTATCCGTTTACGTATGGACATCTGCAGGTACTAGAGCAATCAGCTGTCTGAGTGCGCACGTCCTAGGCACCCATCTGCCCAACATCAGGCCGTGCGTAATTATTTTACAAGTGATATCGATGCTAAAACAGCAGATTTTCACGACGCGGTATTATTACAGCAACATCCAAAAGCAGTGCTGGACCTGTTGATGTTCGCGATAGGATTTGCCCCCTCCTCCAAGGCTTCTCCCGCCCAGCAAATGGATGGAACCATCATAGGCCAACATGGCCGTTCCCTTCACAATAAGCGGAGAATCAATGGCTTTGGGAACATGTTTGGCCTCGTGTCAAAACATTTTCCTAATATCTTTTTCTACGGCGTCGCCGGAGTTGGGCCCTCTCCTAGCTTGACACCATTCTATAATGGGCTATCCGGGCTTGCTGCTCATATTGTAGCAGTAGTCCCTAGTCAGGCAGGTGGCTTCAAGAAGTTGTTTCTCGACGTCTCCAAGGAGGCAGAAGACAGTTGTACCGATCACGTACAAGCAAGGTCTCACTACTCTGGTCCTGGTTCTTTACGAGCTAAGGAGTAATAGAACATTATATCACAGTGTTATGTGCACCTAATTTTCTACGTTCGAGGTGTGGAGATTTGTTTTCGTTAGTATCTAGCATGTTGACATGAAAAACTTGTACTATCTATTTTGAAAGATGACATTACTGCAAAGGCCCGAGTAAGGTCCCGCGCAGGTTGGGGATTTGCTAATGAACAAGTACAAACATGGCAACGTGCACCAAGGTAAGTTCAAGATGCAGCTGCCGGCGATGATAAGACGCAAGCAGGTTTAAAGTCCAAGAAGGTGTTCAAATCCAGCTTTCAATATTATTGCGTCTGACTGACCTGGAGGCTAAAGCCTTACTACAGCTTACCGCTCACCAAGCTCATTCTCGGATGACCTCTGCTAGCCTTTCTTCATCGTACCAAGTTGTTGATATATTCAACACCCTCTTCTCGATCATTGTCCGGTTCAATGTAGCTTATGTCTTTCCGAAATACAAAATTCGTCGCTTTGTTCGCATAGCTCGGCCACATGGGAGTTTCCGGTACTATAGCTTTGATCAGCGCGCTGTTGTCATGTTTAACTCACTGTTCACTCACCTCCATGCCCGTTCGGATCAAGATCGTAGGCGAACGCTGTCCACATTCTCATGACAAGTTTTGACAGCGCAATGTTCTCTGGGCTATTGCCCAGCGGCGTGAGCTGCTGTTCCTTGTTTCCAAACACGAAAGGTATCTACCGCAATGATCAGTCATACCCTATCCCCACTAGTTTTGGAGCGTGGCGGTACCAACCTCTGAGAAATGATTGACACCAATGTTATCTGGCGTATTGTTGAACTTTGGCGCATCCCACCTGTACGAGTACACGCCCTCGACATGCTTACTCATACTCTCCGCCAACAGCCGTCTTGGAGCATACATTGTCAAATCCGTTGCGATACTCTGGTAGCGCTTGTATTGCAAACCATACTGCGGCCATGTCCTGTTTCCCCATCCATACGGCTGACCAAGGGCCGGATCATTCGGGTACAATTCGAGGAGCCTCTTGGCAACGGTCTCATTGACGTTCCAGCGTTTGGAGTGCACGAGTTGGTTGATAGCACCGACGTCGTCGTCCACGCCATTTACACCAAAACCTTCGTCGGTGTTGGTACCGAGAATGAGCGGTATCTTTGCAAACTTGCCTTCACTCAACGATTGCTGACCAAACCGCAGGATCAAGCTGCCATCGATGACATGGAACCACTCAAGTCCTTGGTAGCCGTATGGCGCAATGGTCTCGTAAGGCACGTCGCGCAAGCACTGGAGCGTATCTGCAGCGCCTGCACAGCCGACTGACTCGGTCAGGTTATCGTACATGTGCTGGTACCAGTCTGTTCCATTGAGAGGCGCACCAACTGCGTTGCCACTTTCTAGGATAGCTGCACGAAAGAGGCCGTTGCTGTCACCGTTATAGGCGGCGATGTGGTCGCCCACTGAGTACGCGCCTGCGGACTCGCCCCAGATTGTTACCTTTGTCGGGTCGCCGCCAAAGCAAGAGATATGCTTATGGACCCATTGCATAGCAAGCCGCTGGTCTCGCAATCCAAGGTTCTGAGAACCGGCCTCTTCGACTTCTTTGCTGTAGAGAAAGCCGAATGCGGCCATGCGGTAGTTGATGGAGATTCCGATGACGGGCTTATTGTTGAGTACCGACTGCTGGACAATGTAACTCATGTTATACCTGATCCTAATCAATTCCACGGTCCATGCTTGCTGTCTGGGGTAGGACTCACCGCGGATCGCTAGTAGCACCCTGCTGCCACCCACCTCCGTAAATCCAAAGCAATACCGGCAACCCCGTCTGGTTCGTCCTCGGCTTGACAACATTCAAGTTCAAGCAGTCTTCGCCAAGCCTTGTCCAGTTCCCCGCAACCAACGTATTCGTATCTCCACCGTAACCCGTGCAGTCCAAGCCATACTGGGTAGCGTCATGATGCGCCTCCGGTGCATCGGCGACTAGCTTAGCAGGAGCAAAGCGTACAGGTTTTGGCGCATACTTGATACCAAGGAAAAGGTCTTGACCAAACTCTGCAAGATGGCGTCCTTGGTAGACACCAGCTTTGGAGTGGACGACGGGAGATGTGGCGAGGGCGGCTGTGGCAAGGGATGCGCATGCCAGAGAGGGCCCGAGGAACTTCATTGTCGACAACGAATCACCAATCGCAGGATCATTTTACTTTTGCTGCGTATGCTTAGATATATGCTTGGTATCTCTACTGTTCGACCATTAGGAAAAGTCTTCGGAAGTGTCGCTGCTGAGCAGCATCTGGGACATTTCCACCAATGAAGTCCCGCAGCAGACTATGGCCATGTATTCGGCATTGACTGCCGATCGACTAGTTCAAATAAGACGTCTACTCGGTTTTGGATGCCTAGATCAGATTACAACACGGCATCAGTGCTCGCTCATTCACTCCTACTACTAGACTGCAGTCCAACGAAACCATTGCAACAGCACCAATGCAGATTCTATCAGTCGATAAGTCGCCCGAGGCACAGTTTGCTTTCACAAACTACAATGCATTGGCCAGCACCATGAATCACGACGTTTTTCCTCTTGCAGGCGCCCCGCCAATCTGGGGTAAACTCGTTAGCTCCACGCTACCCCGCATTGGAACCCGCTTCCCAGTCCACGTCATAACTGCGCCTTTCTCGCAAACTTGGTAGGTGGGAAAATCGCCGCAGCCGTGCTTGGCGCTTTCGCTTGGCTTCATTTGGGGACGGTACCTAAGCTTTTCACACTACGGTAGAAACAGTGGGTGATGCAACTAACTCGACATTTTCAATGACCGAGCACACGAGTGTCGGGGATGGGAAACGAGAAGATGCGCAATGCGACAACTAGCTAAGAGTCAAGGGGATATTTGTTCCGCGCTGTGGTCTCGCGCAGTGACCGTAACCCACATCTCCCCCTGGAGGAAAACACCGTGGTAGCTCGCAGACGTCCAAGGCTTCTCTGGGCACGCGAGGGCCCAGTCGAAATTTCGGAGGAACTGAGCAGACACATTAGAAAACACGCGTGCCTCACAGAGTTGGAGCGACTAACCTCAAAGATGACCTTCCTCGTCTCCAGCCACGCAATCGGCTTACCAAGACATTGGTATTTTCCGGATCCGAATACCATCTCCGTCGCGCGCTTCATAGCAGCCAGATGTTCCCGACGGGCTACATCCGCATCGTCTTCAAGTAGCCAGCGCTCTGGTCGGAAAAAGTCTGCGTCTTCGCCGAACAATGCTTTGTCGCGCTGGAGGCCGTACACGCTGTAGCCAATATTTGTGCCACCTGGCAGAAAGTGCTCTTTGCCGTTGATGACCACCGTGTCCCCACCGGCTGGTACCTTTTTCGGGGCGACATTAGTAAGAGGAGGATGCATGCGAAATCCTTCGTAAACCACAGCTGTCAAGTACAACAGACTCCTTAGAGTCTCGTCGGAGACAATACCGGGCGCAGCCGCTACCTTGCCCGAGGATACGGCTGCATCAATCTCGGCTTGGAGTTGCCTGTACACCCGCTGGTGTGTCATCAGGTAGAGCATGATCGCTCGGATCGCTGTCGCAGTCGTGTCCGATCCAGCCAAAATCTGGAGTATAGATTCAGTTACAAGGTCGTCCCTCGGCAGTCCGTGGCGGATGAAGGATGCGAGCATGTCGGAGCGGCTGTCGGTTGGCTTCTCTAGTCGTGAATCGATGAGCTCACGCGACACAGCCATCATCTTCCCAAACCCAGACTTGTCTTTTTCGGACGGGCCAACAAGGCGGGCAATGGGAGGCCAATGAAAGTACGGAGTTAGCCCAAGGCCAGCTGTAAGATTCATAAGAACCAGCCCTTCCCTGCTCGAGCTGATGTAGCCATCGACATCAGCATCGGCTTTGAGGTCACCAAATGCCTTTCCAAATCCAATCTTGCTGATTATATCGACGGTGAGGTACTGCACCTTATTCGCAAGATCTACAGGCCTATAGTGAGCAGGGGTAGATAGGTACTTTGACCTGATCAGTTCTACCAACTGCTGGATGTGCTCGTCCATATCCGACTCCAATGACTGGTTTTCTTTGCCAGAGTACTAGCAATGTTGTCAATACATTGTGCACCGGTCGTCTACAGGTAATCTACCTACTCCAGAGGCCATTTTCTGCCGTCTCTTGGTGTGTGTGGCCTCGTCAACTAGGCTGAAGAGATGGTCTTTACCAACCTGGGTGCGTGTTGTAGCATAGAACCAGGTTGACCGAGTGTACGGTGAGCGTACGCCGCTCATGCGCGCCAGCAAATCTGGGGACGACGTGATCAGCTCGTTGGGACCAATCCTAGCAATGGGGCCTACCAAAAACTGTTAGTGAGAGGCTGCGCGTCCATGTCGCGCGCAAACGGCACTATTGCTTGACAAAACTCTGCTCTACTTGCCATGTTGGTTGATGACTTGCTTGTACCACATGTGCGAACGTCGACTTAGGATTGCGCGCATGTGTAGCACCTCGGACCATCCCGTGCTGACAGGACCAGGGAAGGCTTGAAGCCGGCGGTACTCGCGACCCTTTTTCAACACATAACCTACAAGAGCGACACACAAGAGCAGATATATCGCGGTGGAAGACTGGGCAGACAAAGACATGATTGATTAGCAGATCAAAAAATGGAAGCAGATGCAAAAGGATGAGGGCCGTGTGCTCGCTTTATCTACCACGGCTACTCCACCCCTCCTTTTGACAAGCAAGTCAGCCTGCAGTTACGCTACCGATACAGGCTCTGCATCTGTCAATAATATGCGAACTTCTAATCATGCGTGTCCGGGAGCCTGGTACCGAGGCCTATAGTAGAGACAGGCGCATACTCGTCGCCTACCAATTGGCACAAAAGTTGCGACGCTGCTCAAGCGAGCTTCACCCCAACTGCAAGAAACCCTGCCTGATGTGCCTCCCATGACTCCAACCCAGACGTGTGAACATCCTATCAACAAATCCCAAAGCTTCCATATTAATCCTGATGCTTGTATGCCGTCACATGCAGCAGTGGATTGGGTTTGGGGCAACCAGCCAGCACCGCCGCAGTCATGGCACTTTTCATCCCCTCTGACATGTTTTCTGGCAGCAAATGTAGATACTGAATTCGTGAAATCCATGCGCACACCGTACACATTGACTTTACCTAACCTCGACCGCCATATCACGTAGTTGTGTACTGTTGACAAGATCGCTCAGGTCCGTCTTTTTCCATACTCTGTGAGACTTGTCTCAACCATCCAGTAGTCTAATTCACATCAGCTCCATAAGGCATTACTCGCACGTGGACAACTCGCTTGAGGTGCTATAGAATTGTGGTTGTGGAAGGGACTTGGTACAAGATGGTCTTGTGGTTTCCAGGCACTCCCGCATTGTTACTTGCCTTTGAGAAGATGAGTTCTCCTGCTATCCTGTTAAATGACTAGACGCCTCTTGCCATCCATTCGATATTCAATCAATTATGGTGGTGTCAAGGCATCACTTTGTCGGCTTTAATCTCACTAAATTCCACTGGCTTTCGCCGGGATAGGCGGTCAAGTGAAGGGCTGTATTGCACATGTCACGCTTCAAAGGCCTGCGATTATCGGGGCTCCTTATTGAAAAGTGAGAGGCTGTAGTTGGTCTATGAGTACAGCTGTATAGTTGGTCTTGTCCTTTTCACCCGGCGCTCTTTCCTTCCTAGAGCTTCAGCACGTCTTCGTTTGCGCATGACAAGGGCAGAACGAGCCACCACTCACCTCCAACTACCTCTTTGCCAGTAGCTTTGATCATACATCTACCGCCCACGCCTACATCTGCACCTGTTCATCTGCGCCAAACTACCCGGCAAATCCAGGCTGTGCAAGAGGCCATAACCACCAAGGAAATCGTCTTCTCGAAGCCGATTGTCTTCCTACCAGGTAAAAAAAAGCCCACTCCTCACTCCTCTTCTCACGTCCCACTAACAACGCGCCTTATATACAGCACCAACCATGTCCTCGCCAGACACCAAAGACGCAGAGATCGCCCATCTCAAGACGGCGCTCGCGCAAGAAAAGGCTCTGCATGCGCGCACCAAGAAGCAGCTCGACACGGTAGCCTATCTGCATCGGACTCAGGCCGTCACCATTGCCTCTCAGATCAACATCATCAGAGAGCAGATTCGCCTGCATCCCGAGGATATCGCGGCCATTAATCAGCGCGCTAGGAATGCGGAAGAAGACCGGTTGCGCATCATGGAGGAGGAGGCGGGTAGGGCGAAGCGGGCAGGGGCGATGATGATGATGTGAGATTCTTGCGACGAGGAGGAGGAGTGGGTGATGATGGGTGTTTCTACAGGTTAGCCAGAGAGAGAGAGAGAGAGAGAGAGAGAGAGAGAGAGAGATACGTAGGGTCTGCGGTTATGTGGGTAATTGAGGACCATGTACTTGGATTGGGCATTAGAGTTTTATTGTCTAATCCGCGGTCAAGTGGGTGAGAAAGGGAAACAACCTCAAGATGAGGGTTGATATTGACAATTCTACTAAATTCGGAGCATTACGCCTAGCTAAAACAACATTGCCTTTTAAACCACCAAGGGTTATATACAACAACAACATTCCCCGTTCGCTAATGCACCCCAACAACCTCACCCAGGAACCCACACACATTCGTCGTTTATAGCGGAGGCGCGTTGGGGTCCATCATGCACTGGTCCACGCGCATAAGCTGCTTTCCAGTCTTCTTGGCAATCTGGATAAACTCCCTCAGGTAGCTGACAGTGCTCGGGTACAAGTAGTGCAACACGACAAGGTTACCACCCTTGTTGACGTCACGCTGGAATGCAACCTTTTGCTGCTCGGGTGTATTGGTCTCAGCCCACAGCCAGTCCTCGACATCGACGCTCCAGTTGACAATCTTGGCCGAGTTGCCAACTGCCTTGGTCAGACGCGAGCGCATGCGAGCGCCTTCGTTGCCAAAAGGAGGGCGGAAGTACGAGGATGTGTAGCCGTTGAACTGGCTCTTCATGGCCTTTACGTCCTCGTTGTACTCCCAGTCGATGGATGCGTAGTCGGGCAGACCCTCCATCTTGGGATGGGTGAAAGAGTGGAGCGCGAGCTGGTGGCCAGCAGACATCATCTCCTTGTACACGTTGGTCAGGTTGGTCGAGGCATCGAGAAGGGGTGCGCCGACGGTGAAGAAGGTGACCTTGATGTTCTCCTCGCGGATAATCTTGAGAACCTCCTGGGCGAGGTCGGGCTGACCATCGTCAATGGCAAAGGCAAAAGAGTTGGGGCGCTTGCAGGCGAATACTAGATCACCCGTCTGGTCCTTGTTGGGGATGATGGTGCCAGCCGGAACAGACGACACAATCTCAATGACGGAGAGAGTGACGGAGTCCGTGGTGTGGAAACCCTTGAGCGCGAAGCCAACCACACGGCTGAGGTTGATGTTGAAGTGGTTGATGGGAATGTAAATGTGTCCATTCTTGGCGTAACGGCCGGCCTCTGCAGAGTCCCAGGTCTCGGGGTAGGGAGCAATGCTACTGTCACACTTGCTGTTGTGCTGTTGGAAAGCAACAGTGAAAGCTGTAGTACCCGTGTAGGCAATGTGGAGGTAGGATCCCTTGTACTTTGAGAAATCGGAGCATCCCTGCGAAACCTGGGTGTAGAAAGAGTAGTCGGCATCGGGCGAGGTGATGGTAAGCTTGTTGCTGGCATACTTGAGAGTCATGCCGTCGTCGCCACCGTGGTAGTTGCCCATGGCATTGGTGTTTGCATTGGCGAACTTGTCGATTACGAGGTTGGTAGCCGAAGGGTTGCTGGGTGCAGGAACGGTAGCGGTCGGGCCGCCATCAGCAGGCGGGGGTGCCGCAATGTACTCGCCAGAGTTTCCGCAGTAAAAGGCCATGGGACCGAAGGAGGTAGTTCCAGAGAAGCCAGAGAAGAGGATCGTGGTGAGCTTTTCGGTGTTGAGGCCAGAAAACTTGCTGAAGGGAATAGTGTACAGCTTCTCAGTTCCATCAAAAGACCAGCCGAGGTCAGTAGCAGACGCAAAGGTAGACTTGGCGGTGGTTGGGTCGCAGTTGTCTGACGAGTCGAGCTGGATGGACAAAGTGGCGCCTTTGGGGGCCTTGATGCGCAGGGAGATGCCAGTGTACTTGTTCTTCGCGTTGACGCAAGGAAATTGCGTGTAAAAGTACGAGTCTGACTTGGGAACGAACTCGACGTGGTTGGCAGAAGGCTTTCCGACGGTAATGGAAGTCATGGTGGAATCGTCAGAGGTAGGGTAGCCCATGGCATTGTAGAACAAGAATGTCAGGCGGGACTGAGAGATCCAATCATCAATCAACAAGGGTGTGCAGGTTCCAGGAGCTGTCGTGGGAACTGCGCTAGTCTGCATGGTGGTCCGGGTAGTAGTGGCTGCCGGCTTGGTGGACACTGAGGTAATGGCACCGGAGCTGCCGCATCCAAAAGCAATCTTGCTCATCTGCCACGTGGTGGTGGTGGACGAAAAGCCAGCCCAGACAAAGCCAGTCACGGCGTTGGCGTTTGCACCGCCAAACTGGGAGAAGGAAATGGTCATGGTCTGGGTGTTGCCCGTCAATCCGGTCAAGGAGATGTACTTGGACGTGTACGAGGAGGCGGAGCAGCTGGTCTTGGTCTGGATTTCAAGAGTAGCAGAGCCACCGGCAGGTCCCTTGATCTGGAAGGTGATTGAATTGTAGCCATTGGTGCTGGCGGCCTGGCAATCAAAAGTCTCGTAGAAGTAAGAACCAGACTTGGGCTTGAAGGAAAGGACGCCGTTGCTGGCCGAGATACTGCTCATGCTAGCATCGTCTGCGTTTGTTAGAAAATGCCGTGGATCTTATCGTGATCATACATACCGCTGGTCCATGCGCCCAAGCTGTTCTGGTTGGACGAGTACTTTGAGAAGTCATCAATTGTAAGGGGCGCGCTGCAGGCTGCGTTGACAGCCCGGGTGGCAAGTCCGGCCGCAAGGCCAATTAAAGTAGTAATATGCATATTATAGAGGAAGTGAGCGACAGGTATAAAGCGAGTGTACAGAAGTCGAGGACTTCCAAGGTCGAGTAGTCTCAACACCCTACGAGTTGTCGGTGAGGGTGACAAAGGACAGGCGATAGCTCGTGTGGATTAGAGGAAGGGTAGCAGTCATATTCATATATCGCCCGCCCAGTAATGACACGCGCGAGATAGGAGCAGCGGGCTTGGCATGCAGGTCCTCGCAAGACAGGCCTGCTGGGGAGGACTAACTTCTATTTTGGGTAGCCATTGTCTGGGCTTGTGCTGATCATTGAAGGGATTGTGCCGAAATGGGCGTGCAGCTAGAACAAGCGCCCTCTTGGTGTGGAGCGTTTCCTAGGCGTTTGTGGGGCACAGCGTCCATCTAGTTACCTTGCATCAGCCGCTTGATCGGAACAGAGGATTGTTGACGAGCACAAACCATTGAGATTCTAGACTTCAAGCTGTTGGAAGTGCGATGCGAGGGTCAGTGCCAGGGGTTTGCGCAGACGTAGGTGCCACCTGTATTACAGTATGTACGTCCGTTTGTTGGAGCCCTGGGTATAAGCGTACCAAGGATTCGGCCCACGCTTGACAGAGTCTACCACGATGTCGCCGAGTCTTTCGTCTGCCCTCGCGTTACAAACATCAATACTTGGCTATTGCCTGGATCGAGGCATGCAGCGTGTCGTGCGGAAGACAGCAGCGGGTTCGGGAAAAACAAGGTTTGCTGATGGCTGCAGGAACCGAGAAGGGGGGGGTCGTCCAGGAGAGCAAGGCGCCGCACGGACCATGTGGCGGTTGCATGCTCGGCCGTTGTCTTTTCCATGTTTTCCATGGCGATGCTATAATGTCCTAGGGCTTAGCCTGAAGTTTGGTCTGTCTGCTGGTTAGGCGTGAGGCTTCTGCGTGAGGCATACATACCTGCAGCTAAACGCTCCGCTACCTAGGCTCTGCGTCTCTTCAATGACATGGCGAGTTTCGGATACCACGAATTCGGCCGAGTGTGATAGCGCATACAGGGCCTCCCCCATGTGGAATCTTAACCGGTGTGCTTATGGGCTTGGTATTCAAGCGACCTCTTGCGCGCCGGGGAGCATGGCGCCATCGTCATGCTGGGCGACGGAGCGGAAATAATGGAAGAATGGACCAGTCGGCTAGACCCAGAAAAGCATGGCGGTACCACGTCTCAACAACGACAACGACAACAACAACTCCATCACGTGCGCGCTCCGGTAACGCAGCATCTGCTCCAGCCGCCGACATGAGCACTGCTGCTTGTCTGCTCGCACTCCTGTTGCGCTGTCGTTGCACCGTCATGGCAATTTCTTGGATCCCCTGCCAAGCTGTTGCTGTTGTCACTCCGCCACGCAGTGTTTCGCCTTTACAAGCCACGTCTCGAACCGGTTAGCGCCCTCCTACAGCCGCTGAGAATGTTGCCAGTTATCGGAACATTGGTCTCAAGCCGATATTGAATTGAATCCTGCTCCACATGACTAACTTTTGCTTCTCGTCTGAGAAGCGTTGGGGTTAGGGCTGCTTGGCCCTTGTCATGCGCGCATCCCGCTGCACTGCACCGACCAAAGTGCCTCCTACAGCCTCTACTGGGAAGGGCAGTACAAAGCAAGCAACCGACAAGGCTCGCCATGGCCAACAGTGGCCAACACTTGTACATTTCCAACTCTATCTGCAACCATCCAAGTGCGCCACATCATCAAAGCAAGACATCGTGTCAGCTTTTCCAAGGTCCATAGGGGACGCGTCCCGTCCCAGTAAACTGCCATGAATTTCTACCGACGCAGCCGCGTGTCCTCGTAGCTGAGCGTCACGGTCAAGATACAAAGTACAGATACTCCCTAGCGGCCATGTCCGTCTCTTTTCCGCAGCCCGGCTTTTCCGCCTCGATGACGTGGGCTCGACAAAGTAAAAAGCACGTCGACCCCCAACAAATCCACACCGTGACATACATCACTCTTCACCTCAATGTCTACTAGCCATCCTCTGTCCCGACCGCGAGTGCTAGCATGTGTCTGCGACCAGATGACGTCCATGTCTTGGGAGGTTACAAAAGACAAGAATAGCATCTCTGCTCTAAGGGACTCTAGACTGGTCCAATTCATCACAACACCACGCCTTACGACCGCACAATGATAAAAGGCCATGTATTGAGAAAGTCTATTTGCATCTCATACTGTTGATTACTGAAAGAGATCAAACTAGGCGCCGCCAGCTCCGGTTGAGCACGGCACCATCACTCGCGTGTCGAAACTTTACAAACGACAAAAACAGTCAATTGTTCGGTATGCGATCCAGTCGGATAGAGAAGATCCATCTCCGTTCTCACACGCGACTACTTATTACTTTTCACCTGTGCATAGAATATTCTACATTCATTCTTTGCGTGGTCCCCGGGAAAGTCACAAACTGTTTTAAAGGACTGAGAAATACGTACAATAGAGTGCGACCTTCTATTCTGTATTCAAAACTTCATCCAAGTACCCATTTGTTGCCGACCATGTACATAATCCGATCGGGCGGTTTCCCCGCTCGGTCCCGCCTGCGGACGCTATGGAAGACGTCATCTCATCTCATCTGACATTACACATACCACATACCACACACCACACACCGTTCATTACACCCAGTCGCACAAAATCTCAGTCCTAATTGTACTCTATTTGTGATATCAAAAAGAACAGAGCAGTCCTGCATGATGACGGGCACTAGCGAGCATGTTTACCATCTGCTTGAATGTCTTGCATCTCCCTAACGCACTACAGTCTCGTGAAACTGGCGCAGAAATTGCTATCTCAAGGCCCTTACAAGTTCGAGCGTACCTCGCGCCGTGTACGCGCTCTGTTCAACGGAAAATATGCCTTTGATACCACAAAAGCATACCACGTGTGGGAATACGAACCGCGCTACCCACAGTACATTGTGCTCACCTAGCATTTCACCTCTCTCCAGACTAATAATCTCAAAGATTCTACGTGCCACTCTCAAGCTTCACCCGCGATGCCGAGCTATCCAAAGCCGCGCCCGTTGACGGCACGGATGGCGGTGCTCATCTTGCCAAACTGACGGTCGGCAACCGCAGCAGTAACCGCGTACTCATTTTCAACACTGGCGCGCTGAAGGACTTTGTCAAAGTTGACTTTGGGGCTGTGGATCAGTGGTTCGAAGAGGACATGCCCATTTACTGTCATCCAAAGGATCCATATAAGCGCATCGACATCTTGCCTTCTACGCGGAACGTCAAGGTAGCGATTGACGGCGTCTCGCTTGCAGAGTCTTCGAATGCGCTCTTCTTGCTTGAAACGACGCTTCCGACAAGATACTATGTCCCTCCTACAAGCGTCAACTGGGAGCACTTGACGCCGAGCGATACGGAAACACTGTGTCCATACAAAGGCAAGGCTAATTATTACAACATCAACGTCAACGGGAGGATTTATAGGGATCGGGTATGGCATTACCGGTATCCAACGACTGAGAGCGCGCCGATTGCGGGGCACTTGTGCTTCTACAACGAGATGGTCGATATTTGGATTGATGGGGAGAAGGAGCAGATGTAGCCCTATATTTATTTTGATTAACCATGCAACAATTAACGCCTGTACTTGCAAAAAGTACAGGAAATGCCAGGGCTAGTAATCACCTTCTACATGTGAAGAAGGAAAAAAACCTCCCCGACTCTACTTTGGCTGCCTAAAAACAACACCAAAATCATTCCACCAAACCGACTGATTCCGCACATAAATCTTTATCTGTCCCCCCATCCGAGCACAAATATACCCATCATCAATGTTATCCTACCCCCACTCCTCCTTGTGGATGCTCACGCCAAAGCCCTCAAGACACATGTCGTGTGATGGGCGCAAAGTCTAAGATTTCAGAGAGTGCAGATACAGCCATGTTGGAGTTCTTGTTGTTGTTATTGGATCAGCGACCTTCAAGTCCATCGAGCCGCTCAGAGGGAGTATGAGGGGTGAATTCTTGGGATCGACGACGGGATGGGGAGGAGAGACGGGTTCGGGGCATCGGCGCGGACATGTTTCTCGCAAAAGGCCACTGCGGCGCTGTGGAAGTCGTCGAGTGCTGGCCATGGCTGGGCTGTACAGCCTTGATCTTGGTTGGTTCGCGTACGAGGCTGAGTGAGAGGGGAGTGATTCACACGGTTGTCACAACTTACCTTGTGTTGTCACTCGTTGTGGTTGCGTATGTTTCTTAGACATCTCTATAGGTTCACAATGCAAAGTGATTCTTGGGTGCTGATTTAATAACTTTGCGGTTGGCATGAAGTCAGCTGCAATGGCTGAAGCCACAACTGGAAATATTATCTTGAGAGAAATTGAAACAACCAAGGTCCTTGAGGCGTTTTTCCAAGGATGACGAGTTGGCCATCAGATTCCTGGTGATGGGCATGCTGCGCTCGCTGTACCGTCTACTTCAACAACACTTGAACTATGCATAGCCAATTTCACCAAGTTGCTCAAAATCGCTACTCCACCTGCAAAATATCTCTCCTGGCTTCTACCTCTGTCACTGTCAATTAACCGTACCTCAGGTTCAGGCCCGGCAATCGCAAGTTAAGAGTGTGCTAGGCAACTTGGAACGCATTCACCCTGTTCTGCTGAGTGTGCGATCTATCAAGATTGTGTCGCGTAGCTTGATAGTGAAAGCGTAGGCTATTGAATACCGGCCACAATAAATAAAGGGTCCAGTGAGGTTGTAGTTAGTATTTCTACTCGTTTGCGCACATTGTTTCCCGACTCGCTCGCTCAACCACGACACACAACCACTGCAATTGCCCCGACTTTTGAAAATACTTCATATCATCGACATGGGTAAATTCAAGCAACTTATGCATTCAGCACGCACGAAATTATCGCCCTCGAAGTCCGTCACAAGCAAGTGTTCTTCACAATCCAGCACTACAGCGTCCTCTTGCAGTCGTGCCCAAAAATCACTCAAAGATATATCCATGGCACAGACTAAATTCATACACCCCAGGACCGAGGGACTGACGTTGAAGTCTGCGGATTGTGTACCAGTGGAGGAGACAGGTTGTGATCGGCAAACGCTCTTCGATGCTCACGCCGCTCTACAAACCAATGTTGCCATTCTAGATTTTGCGAAAAAGCTTCCGTTAGAGGAGCTGTGCATGATAGGCTATCAGCCGACTGTGCCCCCGTCGGCCAAGCGGAGCGACACGAGCGATACGAGTGACGACTTCTCCCATTTCTTAGCCATGTCGAAAAAGCAGATGACACATTCAAAGACTCCGAGCCTGACTTCCAAGGACAGCGACTCGACGTGGTCTTTTGCATGTCGTTCAGCACACCGGATCGAGCGCGATGATGATGCAGCACTAGATTGTGATGACGACACATTGTCGTTTGGGAGTTTGGTGGGTTGGGGCATAGACCACGTTGGTCTGAACACGAACGACTCCAGCATGCCCGACACATCAGATGCACGGATACTATATGGAGATGCGCAAGAGGCTAGTGAAAATTGTGATGGCCATTCGCAGCGGCCCTCATCCATTACTCGACAATCGCTTGACTCCTGTGATCTCTTTCTCGAGTCGATTGGTCTTCCTGTCCACGAGACGAGTTTTCCAAGAATGAGCGACGAGCAGTTCGAGGCACTTCCTGACTGGACCGACGTAGAGAACGACACAGAGTACAACGAGTTTGAGGGGCGGCCTTTCCATTGGTCGAGGACTAATAGCTTGTGTTCCTCAAGGGCATCGATGGAGGCAGACTTGGTGTTTCCCATGGACGATATACGTCCCTGGGATTGTCACAACGGGCATTAGTGGGGATATTGTGGGGGGGCAGAGAAAGTCGCAATAGCCATGGGCCAGACAAGAGCAGAATGACCTAAGCTGATGCACGATTACCAGTATACGAGAAAATGAACGAGTCGTCATGGTTGACGGGCATGGGGAGGGTTATTGTACAGTCAGCATGCCACATGGGGACGGCGACCTTGCCGCATTCCGCGTTAGCGGCTTCGCGGGTCTTGCGCCAGATTCAGGGAGCCGGGCTGGACTCGTGGAAGGACGACGATTCTCTGGCCAATGCGCCATCATCGCCGCCGACTTCACCACCACCATAACCACGACTTTCTGGGGGACCGTCCAATGTGCCACCGCAACGTCGCCCGCCCTTCCAACGTTCGTTCCGCGTTCTAGTTCCGCTCGTTTCATCCGCGCCTCCTCCTTTCCCCGCGACGACTTTCCCCCCCCTCCGGGGCCGCAGCGACAGCAAAGATGCTGAGAACGCTAGCTGGCCGTTTGGCACGACGGCCATGGCGCTTCGTCTTTCCTGGGCTCCTGTTGTTCTTTTTTGCATACTCACTATCCCACCGAAGAGCACCGCATGCACAAGCGCCCGTACACAAAGCGAAGACCAAGTCTTTTTTCCCCCCTCTAGAGACCAAGGCGGCCAATTCCATCGAACTCGACTACTGCCAAAACTTCCCGGTCAAGCTGCTCCAAGAGGTGCAAGTGGTACTCAAGGTGGCATCGGATGGCGCCTCGGAGACCAAAGCACACCTCAGCACCGTATCGAGCTGCATCTCCAACCTGATCATTGTCGGCGACCGCGAAGAACGGCTAGGGGACCGACAGGTGATTGACATCCTTGCCGAGCTGCCCAAGAGCTATGCAAAAGACAGTCCCGACTTCCAGGCCTACCTGGACCAGAAGAAGGCACATGAGGGCGGCGAGACGGTCAAGGAACAGCAACGGTCGTTCAAGCTCGACCGGTTCAAGTACCTGCCCATGGTGGACAAGGCATACATGTCAAACCCGACAGCCAAGTGGTTCGTCTTCATCGAGTCGGACGTCTACATCTTCTGGGACACGCTGTTCCGCCTGCTCAGCCAGCTTGACCCTTCACATCCGCATTACATGGGCGAGGCGCACAAGGGGTCCGAAGGCCGCCACTTTGCCTATGGCGGTGCAGGCATTGTCATCTCGCAAGGCCTCATCAAGCAGCTCATCCCGGCCAAGAGTCCCGGCTCCACCGAGATCCCGCGCGAGAACCGGCTCAGCGTCAGGTTTGAGAGTTGGGTCAAGGAAGACCAGCGCGGCGACGCTGTCCTCGCCTACGCCATTCAGAACACAACCGGACACAAGCTCGAGGCCATGTACCCAACATTTGCAAGCGACAAGCTCAAAGATGTCACGACGACGCGCGAAAAGTGGTGCGTCCCGATGCTCACGCTGCACCAGATCAAGCCGCAGCAGATGGAAGACCTATGGAAGTGGGAGCGGACACGGCCATACAACACGGTGAGTTTATGCCGTTGACTTGCAATGACTCTCTCTCTCTCTCGGCTAATGCGTCAACCACAGAAGCCGTTTACCTACTCTTCCTTCCTCTCCTACACACACGGTTTCCTTGCCCAGGGGCCGTCCCGCGAATGGTGGGATAACCTGTCCACAGCACCCGTACCCAACGACCGTCCCGCGCATCGCAACGCCGGATCATGTGGGTCCGAGTGTGCAGCCGATTCCAATTGCCTACAATGGTCGTACTCGCAGACCGTGTGCCGTCACGCCGATTACATCAAGCTCGGAGACGCCGTCGACCGGGAGAACGGTGGCCAGGGCGAGTTTGTTAGCGGGTGGGATACTGGAAAGCTGCGCGGCATGGGGTTCGGCGTTGAAGGAGAGAATGGACAACGAGAGTTCTACGAAGGCTGCATCGAGGCTACCTGGCTGACACCGCAGGCGGCATAGGCTGCACGGCAGAGGAGACTGTATAAGAGCCGGACTGGGCAGTCTGGATAGGAAGGCGTTGCGGTTGCTTTGGCAGATTCATGCATGGCGTTCTGGACTGGCATATTGCTTCTTTGGATATGTGAAGCATGGGGAGCAGCGGCCCCGCGGTTGTCGAGAAGGACCGTAGTGCTGACAGGAAACACCAAGGTCCGAGCGAGCAGCACGGGCGAACATGTAAAGAAGATGGCATGGAGCACATATTGAAAGTATAGTTTTTGCGTAGCGACTGACGTATAGCAACATGGCGCCAACCGGTGCGAGAATTGTATACGATGATGGCGCGCATCTCCCCACACCACTTGGCGACTTTGATGCACTTGTATGGCTTCGGCCGGTGCTATGTTGATTGCAGGTCTTGTACACCAAGCACTCTATATGAATTCAAAACTAGTTATGCGGTCAGCAAGAAATTGTGGACGCGCCCGATCGCCAGTTCGTGAGCCTAGTTCAGGCTGGCGAAGTGCCTAGTTTGATGCCGGAGCCGGGTCATGTGGCCTTGGCCATTGTGAGTTTTGCCTAGCCCGTGTCGCTTTCCAGCACGTCACACGTCGCTGTCAGCATCCAACGTGCTTTCTTTGAACTAGCAGTATATGTCCAGCGTACTATGACGCCCTGTGCTGACGCCCTTGGGCTGACCGCGAAACGGCTCGGCCGGACTCGCGGGCCTGATGAAACTTGGCTACCATGGTGTGTTTGACGGAAATTTTCGGTCGCTCTCTTGCCGAGAATTCAATCTTGGGGGTTTGTGGGTGCACAATCATGAGAATGGGCAGAATGCGATGCAAGTTTGCAAAAGCGGTGCGTGAGTCGTGGTAGCGGCCATGGAAGCAACAGCAAGCAACGGGAAGGATGCTCAAGCACTCAATCCTTATTACTGCACCCTCCCAATCGACCGGACTTCGGTGCAGTGGACGAGCCTGGTTCCTGGCGAGACAGCGTTCCTGGCCTTGCCGGGATCATCCGGGAGCGGACGAGCACAAGGAAGCTGGGCGTCTTCCCCCACATGCCACCCCAATGGCTTTAAAACACCCTCATCCTTGCATATTAAATGCGGCCTTGTCCTAACGTCGGCCGTCCTAATATGGAAACTCTCGAGGCTTCCATGAGTCTTCTTTCGCCCCTTCGACGACGCACCCGCGACGTTCATTCGTGCAAGCTCGAAATTAAGGCACGGTAGGACCCTATATTCCGGCCAGGAAAAGAGCCGGAGAGAAACGCAGCATACGTTCCCGCAGTGGCGGCATAGTAAGATGACACGGCGTTGGGCTAGAGGGGTGATCAGCCTCATCCTGGCACCTACTATATAAACTCCCCAGCACCGTTGACTCTACATGCTATCCACGGCTCCGATCATTCCTTCGAATCCTTCCATTCCTTCCCATCGCCCCACGACTCATATCCATTCCTTCGTCTGCCTTGCCTTGCCTTGTCTTGTCTACTTCAAACATGCTCTCTACCACCTTCCTTACCGTGGTCGCCGTGGCCTCCACTGCTCTGGCAGCGCCCTGGACCAACAACCGCGTTGATCCAAAGTGCACCATTGTCTTCGATGGCCGTGTTCCCAAGAACCTCACCCCTTCAGCCCTGGATGTCCAGTCCACAAACACCATTTTCAACGCCGACTACGTCAAGGGCAACAACCTGACATGGTCGCAAATCCTGCAGTTCCCATACGAAGTCTCGCGCTTCGATGGAAGCAACTTCAAGGCTCTCGAGGTCACCATTTCCGACAAGTCCATCTTCCAGACGCAGAACGGCTTCCGCCGCGCTGGTCTCCAGTTCCTCAAGGATGCCCCCGACGGCGAGGGAGGCAAGGGTGTCAAGACCCTGCACTGGAGCGTCAAGCAGGACCCTGCTAAGCCGTTGAACTTGACTCACGAGTATCTCAATGTCTGGCACGAGGCTGCCGACTACAGCAACAACCAGATCCAGTTCCAGACCGGATCTCTGATTGGAAAGAGCGATGCCGACAAGAAGAGCTTCAAGATCCTCGACCGTAGCGGTACCTCGCTCTGGTCCGTGCCAATCAACTTTTCCCAGTGGCAAAACTTTGCTGTTACGCTCGACTTCAACAACAAGTAAGTTGCTTCTTTTTTACCATGTATTTCTTTTTTGGAAAATGTTCTGAATGCTAATAATCAATTCAGCCAAGCCACCTTCTACTACAGCACTGGCTTGGATCAGCTTAAGAAGGTTTCCGGGCCCACTGCTATCAACCTCGCTGGTGGCGGCCAATACCAAATCGGTATCTTGAAGAAGCCCACCGGCACCTCTGACGTTGCCAACGCTGGATACCAGTCGCCCAACCTCAACGAGGGCCAGATCTACGGTGGTCTCTTCCTCGAGGACTCCAGCAACGGCTGCATCTCCCTCTAGATGGTTTCATGTGACCCGTATCATGACGAATCGGAATGTTGGGATGGACAGGATGCTCGAGTTTGAAATGTTCTTATAGATCGGATGCCTATTACCTTCTTGTCCTACTTTGGACTCCCTTTTTGTACATATTTCTAGGGCTTCAGTTGCGCTTAGTTCGTACTGCCCTGATATCGTACATATACACTGCTTTTTGCTAAGCCTTTGCACCATTCCTGTGCCCTTGACAAAGTCTCAAAATCAAAAGTGCTCGTGATGTTTTGTGACAATATCGCATTGTTGTGTAGGTATGCCAATCAAGTTTCCAAGTACAGACATATGCATTGACATAGATGTAGACATAAGCATACGCATAAGCACAAACAATTAGGGGGGGGAGGGAACCATGCCAAGAACTGTGATGGAAACAATTATGGCTATTTTAAAACGCTAATGTTTACCAGGGACACCCTTGCTCGGCATTGATCTCCATTTATGCACATCGATTCATGTTAGCGTTGTTTCTTGTAATATACACAGTACCCTTGGTGTTTGATAGATTGTGTTTGGTTCATGGGTTACCTGGTCTTTTTCCCAGCGCGAAGGTTGTGGGACCCTGAACGACAACTGCTATGCTCATGATCCACGTCTAGGCCATGATAACTTTGTTTACTATCACGTGCGATCACGTGTTAACACCATTTTACTACTTCTTATGTTTCCTGCAGGTACCCGTATGTTGATTAGTAACAGAACTCGCTTGATGGTTTCACGTGGTTTGAAAAATCTGAGAAGCGTGGTTGAGATGATGCAGCCCGACCACAAGACAGATGCGCGATGACGCCTTCCTAGCCTGGTCTAGCGCAAACGTCCGGCGGAATGATGGCATCACACATCTACAGTAGCGTCTAGCCCGCATCACCCGTCTAGATGACTCCACTCCAACCCGTCTACAAAATGTAGTCTTCTCCCAACAACAGCAAACACTGCTATCAGCTATCGAGAAAGACGACAGCATGTCAGGAACAGCCCCCAACAAAGACGTTGCGCCGTCAATCGATGTCAAAAGCCTCAGCTATGCCTTTCCAGATGGTTCGAATGGATTAAAGGACGTGTTCCTGGATCTTCCTCCGGGCAGCAGGACACTTCTAATTGGAGGTATGCGACAAGGAGATGAATCGAGCAAGTGCAGTAGCTGACAAAGGGGTAGCTAACGGCGCGGGTAAAACCACGCTGCTCCGTCTCCTCTCCGGCAAGCGCATGGCCCCCTCTGGCACCGTCCACATTGCGGGAGTTGACCCATTCAAGATGGGTCTCGAAGGTGTTACCTACCTCGGCCTTGAATGGGTGCTCAATCCCATTGTGCGTACCGACATCGACGTACCCACGCTCCTCTCCTCCATCGGCGGCGATTTCTACACCGAGCGCCGCGACGAGCTCATACGCATCTTGGACATTGATTTGAGCTGGCGCATGCACGCCGTCTCAGATGGCGAGAGAAGACGAGTGCAACTTGCAATGGGCCTCCTACGCCCATGGACAATTCTACTGCTGGATGAGATTACTGTCGACCTGGATTTGCTGTCGCGCAGCAACTTCCTCAACTTCCTGAAGAAGGAAACCCAGGAAAGGCCTTGCACAATCGTGTATGCGACACATATCTTGGATAACCTCGCTACGTGGCCGACGCACCTGGTGCATATGAGTCTGGGCAAGGTCAAGAAGTGGGGTAGCACTGAGGATATGGACGTCAAGGTCGAGCAGAGTGAGAGGATGTATACCGGAAATAGTCAGCTAGGAGAGCTGGTACTGAAGTGGTTGCAAGAAGATTTGAACGAGAGGGGCCCAAGAAATGGGAAGGGTGAGGGTATGGCGTATCAGAGCCTGGATGGCAAGGGTGGCTATGGCGCCGAGAAGAGGGCTGAAGAGTAGAGGGTGGACTTTACCAAAACATGCACACGACACGCTTCAACATTACACGTCGTCGGCGTTTCAACAGGCGTTTGGGTGGTACTCAACGACGATACCCCTTTCAAAACTTCAACGTAGACAGCAGCAGAGGTATACCTGCACCTTCTTTAGAGTAATATCACATGTGCTCTACAACAACCTGATTTGCACCCTCCCTTGCCACTCATCCAAATTATTTCGTAGAGTGCAACACAGCTGGTTCGTCTCATACCGCAGTCTACGTCTTGTCTCCCACCCTTGAACCTGTATGTAAACTCATCTTTACGCAAACCCTACAACTGAAAGCTGACAGATATATTGAACAATAAATGCCCATTCAGAAGCAGAAATGTTTATTGTAGAATCGACATGTCCTGGCCCTTGTATGTTGCTACCTTCAAATGCAAGCAAAGTTGCCCTTGTTGATGTTCTGTATTCATGGAGGGAAAAGAGGACATGCGACGCCAACACCAAAACGGCAAGGCGCATCCCGCTCGCGCTTACCAGCATTTTCGCCTAGCCCTCGATCCCATCCCCAATTCCACGAATGCATGTTACGCTTTATTAGAAATTTTGGTACATTCAACATGGCGAAAGCGCCACTAAAGCCTCTGATTACGATTGTTGGTGCGACGGGGACAGGGAAATCCGATGTATTTGCTCACATTATTGAGTCATACCAAACCCAACTAATCACACCAGGTAGTTGGCAGTTGATATTGCTCGAAAGTTCAATGGCGAGATTATCAACGGAGATGCTATGCAGCTGTATCGCGGGTTGCCGGTCATCACCAACAAGATCACGCCCGAGGAGACAAAGGGCGTGCCTCACCATCTTCTAGGCTGCATTGGTCTTGACGAAGAGACTTGGACGGTAGGAAAGTTTGTAGGCGAGGCTCTTAGCATTGTATGGCTCTGAAACTTCCTAGTGATGAGCTACGTTAACGATGCTAGATCGACGAAATTCAGAGTCGAGGCAAGCTGCCTATACTTGTTGGCGGAACTCACTACTACACACAGTCTCTCTTATTTCGAGACGCACTTGCAGATGAGCCTGCTTTAAATCTTAGTGAGAACAGTGAGACTTTTCCTGCATTAGAAGAACCAACGGATGTATTGCTTGCTAGATTGAAGGAAGTAGATCCCATCATGGCCGATCGATGGCATCCCAATGAACGGCGAAAGATCCAGCGCTCGCTTGAAATATTTCTAAGAGCCGGCAAGCCGGCCTCACAGCTATACAGTGAGCAAAGGCTTCTGCGCGAAATTTGCCCGTCTACAGGGGAAGGTGCAGCAGCAGGTCATCAGTCGAGTCTTCGCTTCAAAACTCTAGTGTTCTGGGTGCATGCAAACAAAGAAGTGCTGCATCAACGGCTCAACGGACGCGTCGACAAGATGATCACCAGAGGCTTGCTTTCCGAAGTCGAGGAACTCAGCAGCTTTGCTAAACAATACCAGTCGGAAACTGGCACCTCCTTGGATCAGACACGCGGCATATGGGTGTCCATAGGGTATAAAGAATTCTTGGAATATCAAGATGCGCAATCCAGCAATTCGCCATTGGACCCAAAGCTAGAAAAACTCAAGATAGCAGCCATTGAGAAGACACAAGCTGCTACCCGGCAATACGCCAACCGACAGGTAAAATGGATCCGCATCAAGCTACTCAACGCATTGCTCAACGCGGGTGAAATGAACAAGACTTTCTTGGTCGATGGATCTGACATTTCGAGCTGGGAGGCGAACGTAGTTGAACCTGCTACAGCTGTCACTCGGCAATTCCTCGCCAACCAGACCCTTCCGGACCCTTCGTCACTTTGCGCGGCGGCAGTAGAGATGCTAAAGCCAAAACGCGAATATGACCTTGGCCAGAGGCCAGATCTATGGCAGAAGAAGACATGCGAAACCTGTGGCACGATCGCTGTGACTGAGAATGACTGGAGCTTGCACGTCAAGAGTCGCGCGCATCGAAGGGCAGTGGGCGCAAAGAAGAAACAGGAGAATGCAGGGGAGGCAAGGGAGAAAAGCGTAAAAGCCGCTCAGGACGATTTGATTGGAGTCCTGGAAGACTACCTGGAAAACTTTCCGGATGAGCAAAATTAATATCGGACCCAATTCATTAGTCTCTTCGAATCGGTTAAGCCGCTTTCGGAAAACTTCTGGAAGGGTTGTAAGAAATTGCCGAATCGGGTGTTGAATAGAGCTGATGGTGAAAGAAATGGGACTAGTGCACGTGGGACCAGAGCTTCACCTCGTCCTCTCACCTTGCGTCTAAAATCGCAAGACTAATACAGTCTCCGAGAATAACTCCCTGCTTTCACAATTTCTGCCTACCCTTTTCGAGAGTGGGTATTGGACAGGTACAAACCGATTGTTACCAAAGTCTCAACTTCGTTATGCCGTCATTCAGCTACACCAAAGTTGGCAGCGATAGCTCACAATTAGCCTCGCTAGAGCTGCAATCTCCGAGAATTGATACACAACGGGTATCCAGGTGGCGCAAGGCCACCGATAGTCTTCGGTTTCTTCAATGGCCGGTAGCTTTCTTTCTGCTTACTGTCATTCTTATATGCGAGCTGTCAATACTCCGTGGACAGTACACTCCACTGGAGCTAGGTGGAGAGGTCAATGGTCTGGTACCCAAGTGTAAGTCGGCCAGGCAGCTTTTATGCCCTTGACATGTATACATGGAGCCACTGTAATGTGCTAACCCATACGCAGTCACAACAGAGAAGAGAGTGTTCCGCACGAACAAGAGATATGCATCAGATCATAGAACCATCGCTTCGATAAATGCCACAAAGCACCAATGGATGGACCTCATGCCCCGTAAGACCTCATCTTTCCCAAGCTCAACGCGTTCGAGATCTAACCAAACACAGGCGGCGGCGGCTTTCTCGAAGTCTCAGACTATGCCTCACACACACTTCCTCCTCCAATGCACTTTGAAACCGCACCTAGAAAAGAAGTCTACACAATCGCAGTCTTCCACGAACTTCACTGTTTGATGCATCTATCCGGTTACATTGACAAGCTTGTCATGCAGATCCGCAATAAGGACTTTACAGTCGATGAAGGCGCTGTTTGGCACAACAATCACTGCATCAACTATCTGCGCAACGCACTGCTGTGCTGTGGAGATACTACGCTGGAGGGCCAGGCGCAAACACCAGAGCTCGAGGGCGTTGCAGGCACGGATGGTACAGGTGCGGTGCATATATGTCGAAATTTTGATGAGATCAAGGCGTACGCGGAGAAGACGCGGCTTACGGATGCGAAGGAGCATTTTTGAAGGGCAAAGCTAGTCTGGCTGAAATGGAATAGGGGGCTGGGGAGAAAAAGAATGGACAGATTTCATCAGCTTGTCCAATCCAGAATTTCTTGGTCCCTATCGTGTTCTTGCTAGTCTATGCAAATCAGCATAGCCAAATCGTCAAGAAGCCTCTTACTGAAGAAAGGATATTCACCAGAAATGTTGATATTTAAGAAACCTCCAACTTCCTTTCTGCTTGCGATTTGGACATGTGTTTCAGCTTTGTGTGAGATACTAGCCACCTTGCACTCCGCCCCACTCATAACGTGGCAATAGCAATGTTAGAGGTGATGCTTTGGACTAACGTCTACTCGATAATGAGGAGAGCGGGGAATAAGTGGAGATGTGCAGCCCATGTACAGTCACGCGAGACACTAGACTTGGTATGGCAAGGCTTGAGGGCTGTCATTCCCGGGGTTGCTGAACATCATTCCGCACAAATCCCCAAAGTATGCTATCGCGATATCAGCTACACTGATTACTAGAAGTCTCTCAAGCATGTATCGGGCACACCAAAGCACCCAAATCACAACCAATGGAGGATGAACAACACAGCCCTCCCCAGGAGCCACCGGCCAAGAGACAACGAAACCTAGCATGTCAGCGATGCCGCTCACGCAAGCAAAAATGCGAAGACAGCCGGCCATGCGGTAACTGCGTTAGAGGAGGCGAGGAATGTCTGCCCACCCAGCCTGCGCCTCGACCGCACGTTGAAAGCGAATATGTGCGTGTCCTAGAGGAGCGTATTGCTGAGCTTGAGTCACTCGACCCGCAGCAAAGTCTCGACCATCTTGGGGGTGCCTACAGCAGAAGTGACCGACTGGCGAGCATTGAGACATCGCCTGCAAATGCTGGAATGGAGAATCGCGACACCACAAGTTCAAAAGCCAGTCCTTCAATCCAACGGAAAACAGTACCGCCACAGCAATCTGTCCACTCTTCCTCATCACCTGCGTATCCAATGGTGCCCAGTTTTGAAGAAGAACCCGACCTTAATCATCTCGTCTTCGGATTGATTGCATCACCATCGGCCCAAGACCTAGTTCAAGACGGCTCTGCTACTGTGACGAGGCCGGTGGAAGACGCCCACGCACTTGTGGCCAATGTACCTTTACACCATGCAACCTCACTGCTTGACGCTTATCGTGAGCGTGCCCAAGCACAGTATCCTTTCTTCCATTGGGACACGTTTCTTACTTGGCACTCGGAATGGAAGCATTCCCTGGCTTGCGATCTGAATGAGCGCGCATGGCAAGGCTTCTTCGTCAATTTGGTATATGCAACGTCTTTGGTATTGCTGCGCAAGACACACGTGGTCACGTTTGATGTGCATACGTTCTACAGTAGCGGAATATCGCTACTCCCCGCTGTACTGCGTCAACCCAACAGGATTCTACAGGTGCAGGCGTACCTCCTGCTGTCCGTCTATGCGCTACACCAAAGCTCCACGGAGCGCATCATAACCCTTGCATCCACGACGATGCGACAGTGCGTCCAGCAACAACTTCATCTTGCCGAGGTGGAGCCACCGGCGTCGGATGTTCATGTCCGGCTCATGATACAGATCCGACGACGCTGCTTCTGGTGTGCATATACACTTGATCGATTGGTCATGTCGGCTTTTGACCTTCCACCTTCGGTATCTGACCAGATGATCACCGTAAGGCCATTTGCTAATATTGAAGACCGTGATTTGCTAGCTGCTGCTGCAGTCACACCCGCAAGGCAAGAGTTGGTCGATGCTCCCGAATACACCTGCATGTCTCCTGCGCTTCACATACTCCAGTGCAGGCGTATCCAGTCCGAAATAAGCGCTGTGACGCTTCGATGGGACTACGATACGCAGTTTGAAAATACGTCTGAGTGGCGGATCCGCATCCTTGCCGAGTTGGAAAAGTTCAAGTCCCGTGTACAGAGCTTCTCAGATCCTCATTCAAAGGGGTATACGTCGCACAGATGGCAGGCCATGATCTACCACTACACTCTGCTCATGTTGTATCGGCCGACGAAGACCAACGTGGTTGGATCAGCCGGCGATTGGTCGGTGCAAGCAAGTACCCAGGCCTGTTTGATGTTCCGGAAGAGTCAGATTGACCGCCAGATTGCCCAGCCGTGGCTAGCAGTGAGTGTTGGCAGGTAATACGTTCCGGTTTCCGACTGACCCAGGCAGCTCATCGTCCAGTTCCAATCCGGCATCACGCTTCTGTACTGTTTCTGGGCCACTGCACCGGAACATCGAACATCAAACTACGACTCACTCGACGTCCCCGACGCGCTACGTGCATGCTCCAATATCCTAGCAATCATGGCGGATCGCTGGGCAAAGGCGGACTGTTTGAGAGATGTGTTCGAGCTCCTAGCGCGAGAGATTCCACTCCTCGATCGCCCCAACAAGCCACCTGTTCGGGTGTCAGAAAAGGCTTCATCGGCAATTCAACTGCATCTACCGCAGGTGCGTGCGCTCGTGGTACACCGTCCGGTACTACGCATGATTGAAGAGATGATCTCTGAAGACTTTCCTCGTTCGTCAACGCACCGTCAGCCGCCATCGGTAGCTGGCATGCTCGGGCCGATGGATCACGAGAATCACATGCAGTCCGGACCGCGATTACGACCTGTCAACGAAAACTTCCAGATGCCTTTTGCCTTGCAACACTCATTCGAGTATCTAGGCAGCACTGGTGTCGAATTGGACAGCTTACATGTCGATGCTTCACTATCATTTCCCGGCGTGTTCGATCTTGAAAGCTGGATATAGTTGAGCGATTGCTAGAAGATAAATCAACCTTTGTCTGGCTGGCATGCCTAGTGATAGCAACCGAAATTCCGTGACTTGTATCTGTCATACAGTGCGGAACTGTCGTTCATGTCGATTGTGTTCGTATAGATTCCGAATGCTAAAAAAACCCCTGAGTAATTAACTTCAGACATGTATTCATTATGTTTGATATCTGATACATACGACCATAGGACATCGACAATAGCGCTTCCCGTTCGCTCAGCGGTACTCAAGCGGTGTACCGGCGGATTAGTAGTCAGGTGGGTGACCACTGGCGAATCCCCGCTGTTGTATGTTTTTGAAGTTTATTTTTTGCTTCTTTTTCACTCACTGAGGTGAGTGTGTTGTGTCAGGGTGCGAATGCAAGCAGCATGTTTGTGGCAGATTGACTGTAGGGTACTACCTTTTTCTTAGATATAGGTACAGATCATGTTTAGCTGTAGGAAAGATGAAGAGCTAACATATAAGACAACAAGAACAATGCGCAAAGATAATTCATGTGATTATCAATAAATGAACCCCATACTCTCTCTAATAGTTTCAAAGCAGCAACGGTAAATATGACGAGGAAGAAACCAATGGGACTGAATCAAGCGCAAAGATGAGGATGAGCGAGCTTGGTGATGTGCCTATTCGCATAGTAAGCCAGATCGACATAGCAATTGCAAATACACAGACACTTCAACAAAAGGTCAAGTTGCATGTACTTTGGCGTGGGAGCCGTCGAAACCATTCTATATGCAGTCTCTAAAAATGATTGAACAAGCATCATCATTGCCCACCAACGCCAAGTCATGCATTCGTCAATCGTATTCCCAGTTCCGGTCTACTGGGTGGCGCACTGAGGACCAGCTTCTTCATCATCGTCGTCTTCCCACTCCCCACCTCCTGCGCGTGGGTCTCCGCTGCCGGCTCCAAAATCTTCCATGTCGGCATCCCACTCAACGTCGACCTCCTCGACCTCTTCGTGCTTCTCATCCTGCTTGTCGCTCTTTGGTAATGCGTCCCGAACCTTTTGTACAGCGGCGTCGTTCTTGAGCCAGCCATCCTCAGGAAACTCGACATCAACAACCAGATATAGATCTCCCCTCGCATCGCTCTTCTTCATGGGCATACCTTCGCCCTCAATCTTGAGTACCTGGCCTGGGCGCAGAACGTTACCGTCAGGCTGTTGGACGTTGAGCTTGAGACCTCTGCCGTCGAGATGTGTGATGACGACGCGGTTGAAGCCTGTAAGGGCTTCGACTAAGCTGACCTTCAACTCAGCCCTCAAGTCGGCTCCGGCCCGTTCGAAGACATCGTGTTGGGCCTCGGAAAGGGTGAAGATGATATCACCTGGTTCTTGATCTGGTAGTTGATCTGCCTCGCCTGCGAGTACTATGCGCTCGCCTTGTCGGGCACCGCGGGGGATGTAGAGTTCAAGAACGTTCTTTGTCTCGACAACCTTTTTGCCCTTGCACTTTTTGCAGCGTTGCTTCTCGGGGATGACCTGGCCAGAAGCCTGGCAATTACCACACGCGACAGTCTCTTGTGTAACAAGACCGGGTCCAACTTGGCGGAGCACTTGCTTGGCACCTAGATGTGTTAGTATTTTGACTTGATGTGAGCAACAACGAACCTACCGCGTCCGTTGCAAACCGAACATGCGTTGGTCTTTGCGCCCTGTTTCCCACCGCTGCCCTTGCACAAGGAACAGATGATGTTCTTTGTGTTTGAAAACTTTGTCGTCTTGCCCTTGTACAGTTCTTCTAACGTAACTTCGTATTCCTGCTCAACTGGCCGTCCTTTGCGCGGTACATTCCGGCCGCCCGGCATACCACCCATGCCGCCCATGCCTGGCATACCCCCAAATCCACCCATGCCGCCGAACATTTGCGCAAAGATATCGTCCATGTCTGGTCCGCCACCGCCCATGCCTCCGTTGGAGGGATCAAAGGCGGCCATGCCGTGGGTGTCGTACATGTGTCGCTTGTCATCGTCGGAGAGGATTTCGTAGGCTTGTTTCGCCGCCTTGAAGCGGATCTCAGCCTCTGCGCGGTCGTCTTCTGCGACTTTGTCGGGATGGTGTGCTAGCGCGGCCTATTGTACGTCAGTGTGATGTTTTGCGATTACTTTGCTGCTGCTGCTGTTGATTGCGGACCTTGTGGTATGCCTTTTTGATTTCGATTTTGCTTGCGCCTTTCTCAATCTCGAGCACCTCTATTTTTCTTAGCACACACAACAGGCCCGGTGGAGCGCATGCGTACCGTAGAGGTCGACTTCGTCATCCACTGCGACTTTGTCAGTATAGCGTCATGGTGTAGTCGACAAGGCTTACTTTTTGCTATGGCTAAAGAGGGGCAAGTTGTGGGTAGTAGTCAACAAGTATGTACAAGAAGGGTAGGGTAGAAGAAGGCGCAGTAGCGTAGGTGCAGTCGAGCGGCTCACATGCGTGATGTGAGTGAGGGCAACAAACTTTGTTCAGGTTGGTGGAGCGATTGATTGTAAGGGTAGGTAGATTGGGGCCCGCACTAGGCCGAAGATGCCTGGCCGCCGTCATTTTTGCGGTCGCGAATTGCAAGCTGGTACAGTGCATCAACATGGCCATGTCTTTTTCCTTGCTCCGCCGCCCTCTGGTATCCACCTCAACCTACACCTGCCGCTCGTGTCTCGTCCAGCTTTCGCGTCTATCACGACGTGCCATCTCCAGTCCATCAGCGAGCGAGCAGAAAGCCAACCCCGCCGCCTTACCAACATTTCCCGCACGGACGCGCTTTGCACCATCGCCGACTGGCTACCTGCACCTGGGCTCGCTGCGGACTGCACTGTTCAACTACCTTGTCGCGAAAAGGACGGGCGGCCAATTCCTCTTGCGCATCGAGGATACAGACCAGAAACGCACGGTACACGACGCCGAGCAGCAACTGTTCGACACGCTACGATGGGCAGGCCTGCAATGGGATGAAGGGCCCCAGGTCGGCGGTCCATACGGGCCTTATAAGCAATCCGAGAGGACCGCAACCTACAGAGAGCACGCGCATACCCTGTTGGATTCCGGGCATGCATACCGCTGCTTTTGCTCCACCGAGCGTCTGAATGCCCTGGCTGAACACCGACACAAGTTAGGCATCGCGACAGACTACGACCGCACATGCGCCGTCATACCAAAAGAAGAGAGCGACGACCGCGCTTCAAAGGGTGAATCACACACGATACGCCTCAAGGTCCCAGACCAGTACCCAAGCTACAAGGACCTCATCTACGGCACCTTTCGCCCGCTCAAGCGACGCGGGCACGTCACCGAATCCGCCTACGAAGACCCTATTCTGCTCAAGTCTGATGGCCTGCCTACCTACCACCTCGCCAACGTCGTGGATGACCATCTCATGAAGATCACGCATGTCATTCGGGGGAGCGAGTGGATGCCTAGCACCCCCAAGCACATTGCCATGTACCAAGCATTCGGCTGGACACCCCCCGAATTCGCTCATGTCGGACTCCTTGTCGATGAAAACGGCAACAAGCTCAGCAAACGCAACTTCGATACCGACATCACCGCCTTCCGAGAGATGGAAATCTTCCCCGAGACACTAACAAATTTTGCCGCTCTGCTCGGATGGAGCCATAGGGAAAAGAGCGATGTCATGGACCTACAGACACTAGCCAACAATTTCAGTCTCAAGTTCACAAAGGGAAACACGACGGTCACATTTGGCAAGATGCAATACCTGCAGCGCAAGCACGCCTTGCAGCGCGCAGAAAAAGGTGGTGCTCTGCTCGAGGAAATGGTCGACAATGTTGCCAAACTGCTCACTTCGCCCGACTCGCCCTACAAGGACTGGAAGGCCGTTGTTGGAAGCCCGTTCCCGCACGACTATGTACGCTCCGTCATCGTGGCCGACGCCGAAAACTATACAAACGCAAACGAATTCCTCTACCGCAACTCCTTCCTCTTCACCCCGGTCAGGCCATTCGACAAGGCCCCGCCAATGACGACTAGCTCGGATATCCCCATGCGCGCCCACATATTAGCAGAACTCGCAGACGAGGACTGGAGCAAGGAGAAGCTGATGCAAAAAGTGCACGAGATCATCGACGGCAGGCCACAAGGTAAAAAGGATAGCAAGCATGTATACCATTATCTGCGCAAAACCATTACGGGCCAGGACCAGGGCATGCGCATCTACGATATCATGGTGATTTTGGGGAGGAAAGAGACTCTTGCCAGACTTGGAGTCGAGTAGGTGTTGAATCATGTACGATAATTTGAGTGTGTAGTGGACATGTGTAATGATTACAAGATGGGAGAGAGGGAGAGATGACAAGCATGTTCCATATGTTGATCGTCATACATCCATCGTCAGACGTGCTCATGCAAGCGAGCACAATGATATCAATCAGTCCCGTCCCATGCTCTAACTAACCCGTATGCGCCCGTGCCTGCGCCTAAACGCCCCAACATGCTTTCTTCCAGTCATCGTCATCATTCCACATGCCAGAGACATAATCTGTAGTCATCACTACGATGTCTCCATCTCCACCTCCAGGCTCTTGACTTGTTCCTCATTGCCAAGCTTGAAGATGGTATCCTTGACCTTTGCCGCCAGAAGTCCCATATCCTCTTCACGAGCAATCTTACTTCCAGCCGCGCCCAGTTTGCTCAACTGGTTCTTGTTCTCGTTGCTGGCAGCATAGCCCGGTCCGCCCTTGAAGCGCTTGCCATTGCTGTTCTCCTGCTGCATCTTGCGCGCGAGGTCTGAGATCTGCTTTGTGCCGTAGTCGCGATTCGAGATGAGTGGCGATGACGAGAGCGTCTGGACCCAGTATTTGTTCCACAGTGCCTCGAGTAGCTTGGCATCAAGCGACGACTTGTAGTGCGAGACTTCGAGAGAGTAGTAGTGGCTGGCATGCGCGCCAAAGTCATCGATCTTGCCGAGCGGTATCGTCTCAAAGCCGTCACTGTCGGTACCACCCGTGTGCTTGGAGCCACCGCCAGCCTTTTGCATGCTCTCAACGTACTCGTCCTTGTATGTGCGAAAAGCGCCAATCTCGACCTTGCCGGCAGACACGGTTCGGTCGGGGTCAATGACAATGGCGCAAAAAGGATCTTGGAACTGCTGCTGTGTCTTCTGTGTGTTGACATCAATGCCAGACAGCCAGCACCCATATCCGGGATGTGAATGGTACCAGCCCACAGCATTCTCCATCTGGCCCTGCTCTCGCGCCCGCTGCAGGAACTCGACCATGTACTCGTTTGCCTCGTCCTGCGCGTTCACTCGCGTTTCGGTGCCTTCAACCGGTAACCGGAACGCGTCCGTTACTACAAACGTGTGTGCTTCAATCTTGCCCAACATCAGGCCCATGACTTCAATCGAGCCGCCTGATCGCGCATGCATGACCATCTTGAGGAGGGCAATGGCTGAGATGCGGACAGAGGTGAAGTAGTGGGCGTCGGTTCGCCATGGGTGGGCTTCATTAATAGCTTTCTGTGCAGAAGGCGAGTAGTCGTAGAGGGCATCTTTGCTGGGGTCGACAAGCTTGACGGCGTTCTCGAGCTCTAGGGTCCTTGTTAGCAGCGGCTTCATTTAGCGGGGTATGCGGGCTGTAGCTTCTTCGTGCTGCGCATTTTTCTCCTTCCGACTTACCCCATGTCTTGAGTGCGGCACCCATGGTTGACGACTGGGTAGAGCTTCTTGAAAGGACGGAGTTTGGGTTTCGCAGGTGGGAGGCGGCGAACTACAGCATTGCGGGGAGCTCGCTAACGCCAAGAGATGTGCGGGCAGGCACCAGCCGACACGCCAGGGAACGATGAAGTGAGAGAATTGCAATTGCGGTACGCGCAATGGAACGCAAAGTAGTATCGGGTATACGCCCAACATATCCGTACCCAACAGACGCGTTTATTTGACTAAGCTACTTCCTCCTCCGCGACTGATCCTCCCAGCCTGATCGCTCGTTCATCTTCTTGGCCTCTTCCTCCATCTTCTTCATCCATCGCCTGGTGAGCTCGTCGTTTTCTTTTCGTAGCTTCTCCTTTTCCTGCTCCGCCATGTTCAGCTGCAGATTCAGCGCCACCATCTCATCATGCACCTCTTCAACAAGTCTGCCCTTGCCCTTGAGTTCCTCTGCCTTGTCCCTGCCCCGCCTTTCGAGTGCTGTCCTCATCTTTTCAAGCTGTTCTATGCGCTGCTTCTGCTGTGTGTCTGAGATTTTGAGCGTGGAGAGCTCGGCGGACAGTGTGTTCAGCTGGGCTTCTAGGTCGCCGCGGGTGCGCTGTGTCAATGCGAGCTCAGCGCGCAGTTGCGCAACCGCGGATGCAGGGGCATCGTCTGCCGTGGCAACGCCTTTTCCTTTTGGTGCGGCTGTCGTCTTGGTTGATGCACTGGAGGAGGGGCTGGGCTCCGGCGCGGAGGCGTCGTGTATGACGGTAGCGGTACGGTCGGCGAGTTTGGTGTCTATACTTCCTTAACCTTTTTTTGATCACAGCGCACACCGTTACAACTCAGGGTTACATACAGGCGTTGATGTAGTCCTCATGCGCCTTCTCGCGCGCATCGCGCGCCTCGAGTGCAGTCAGATACTCGGCAAGTGGATTACTCATGGCGGCAGGTAAGGCTGCGAAAGGTCGAAGAAGAGATGGTTTGGTACTGTCGATATCATGGTCATGTGCTACATGTCGTGGCCTGAACGGACTCTGTTTCCATGGAGGTACAGGTGAGTTGGTGGGGCAATGCGGCGTCTCGGGGGTCGTCGCTGCTCCGATTCGACCCCTGCTAGCGTCCACCCGAAAAGTTGGCCGTCGAATGCTCGGCCTATGTCTCTCACTTCAACACTGGCGCGGGGACCAATTCACTACCATTGCCCAAGATGCCGCCCTCACACATCTCGGGCACATCGCGCGCCCTTTACCGTGTCTTCATCGCCCCTACCCTTCGCAGCACAACCTCAGTCCCGCTCATCTATGCTCCGGCATTCGCACCACCAATCTCTCCGTCCGCCTCTCTCGCCATCTCTACGCCTAGCCTTACATTGCGAACGTCTATCCGGACCATCAAGTTCAAAAAGGATACCAGGCGCCATGCCCTCTCTGACCACTACGTCATGGACTCGGCCATTGACGCCGAGTACATCAACCTAGTCAGCGAGAAGGGCGAGTTCCACAGTGGCGTCCCGCTCAATGAGGCATTGACGAGCTTCAATAGAGTCACCCACCACCTCGTTCAGGTAGCGCCGGGAAAGGTGGACGAGCTCGGCCGTCCGGATCCACATAGCCCACCGACATGTCGTATCGTATCCAAGATAGATCTTCGAGAGCAACACCAGCGTAAACTCGAACTCGCTCGCAAGCAAGAAAAAGGCGATTCCACAAAAATCGTCGAGCTCAACTGGGCCATTGCACAAGGCGACTTGGGCCACCGATTGGAAAGGATGAAAAAGTTTCTCAAGCAGGGGAGGAAAGTTGAGGTTACACTGAAAGCCGAGGGCAGAAAGGGGTCTAATAAAAAGGCCACTCCTGAGGAGGCTGATGCTGTGCTCAAGTCGGTTAGGGACGTTGTGGCCGATTGCAAGGGTACCGCGGAGATGAAGAGTGAAGGTACAGTTGGAGGTCATATGATGATAGTCTTCAAGGGGAAAAAAGTCGAGGATGAGGACAAGAAGAGTAAGAAAAAGAAGCGTGAGGATACAAACGAGACGGAAAACACAGAGGAGGCCGAGGCTGAGGACAAAGCGGCGTGAAGCATAGCTAAACCGCCTAAAGAATTCGATACGATACTATCGTCAGCTAAAATGCTGAGCCGCGGCCATGATGAGATGAGGAAATTGTAGCTGGGGAATGTAGAGTGGATGGGAATTGCGTGAAGAGCTACGGCCCAATATTGCACACTGTACCAGATGTAATACTATCTGTCATCTTACGTGAATATCGTGCGTGGGCTACAACTCATGAGTTTTTGTAGATATACTGTATAACAACATAAAGCGAAGAACTTATCGTCTCCGTTCCTCCTTGCTTGCCTCGGTTTCACGACCTTCGACTTCAATCGCACTCTCTACCTCATCAATCTCATCATTTAAATCCTCCTCCAGTAGGACATTTTCGGCTTCTATTTCCGCTCTCCTCCTTTCCAGCTCTTGCTCACGCGCCTCGACTTCCTGCTGCATCTTTTCCTGCCTTACGAAATCGCCCTCCATACTAGCGACAGTCGCAATCTGCCTTGAGAACTCCGCTCTTGCCCCCAGCGTCAACAGTTCTACCTGATCGATGCTGGTCCTCTCGCGTCGAGCTGCCTCCAGCATCAAATTGGCCCTGGCTGTGTCGCCACTCAGCTCCAAAGTGTCACGAAGTTGCTCGAAAATCTGCGCGGCGAGAAGAGATGCCTCATTCAGGATTGCCAGCCTCTGCAATTCGAGCTCTCGGACATCCACCAGCATCTTCTCGGCCTGCAAGCGGTTCGTCTGTGCAGTCTCGTCGACGACATCGTTTTTAATATTGATTTGGTAGTCTAGGGCTTTAATACGGGGGAAGTGATCGGTGCTTGTATCTTCGATATATTCGTCAAATGAAAGACCGGTCTTGTTTGCAAATGCAAGTTTTTTGGCTTCAGTGAGTAGGTCATATGCCGACAGTGTCAGCTCCGTGCGTTTGAAGCCCCGCGGTAGGGATTCGGCGTATCCGTAACGTGCTGCCGCTGCGCTGCCGTAGGCTTCGATACGGGTGGCGTCCTTTTCTTCTGCTTTGGCAAGTGAAAGCTGGCGGAATTCTTCCCAGCCAATGGTGGACTCCAGGTTAGAGGGCGGTAGTGAACGAACAAGACTCTTATGCCATGGCTGAATAGCCTTGTGTGTGAGATCTTCTTCGTGGGAAAGGAGGATGTTGTGTAGAGCTTCACGCTCGATGATGACACGCGAAAGTTCGAGCAAGTATTTGACGTCGACCTCGTTCCACAGGATAGCCTGCTTGCGACGGTCCATATCCACCAGCGCTTGCTCTAGGAGTGGGCGCTCCTCCAAGGTTACCATGAGACTCCGGCCCCTGCCCCGCAACTTCTCGTGGTGCCTAAAGATGTCGGCTAGTAACCTGGTCGATGGACTCTCCAGTTCCATGGCATTGTCGACAATGACGAGCTCGCCCTTGCGGAAACGATAGGAAAGCGCGGTCCGGAAGGCGAGGTCGTAAACCTTCTTGGGCAACTCTGACGAAAAGTCTCGCGGCTTGGGTCCAAATGCAACACCTCCACCTCTCAGCATGGGCGACATTCGGTCTCCCAATCGAGCACGACCTGTTCCTTTTTGTGGCCGGACTTTTCTTCGCGAACCTTGCACCTCATGTCTTGTCTTGGTTGAGGCGGTACCTAACCGGGTAGCGTCGCCTTCATACACAACTGCGCGATGCAGGATATCTCGCCTTGTTGGGAGAAAGAGGTGGTTTGCAGGGTATTGTTCAAAGCGCAGAGGCTCGAGGGAGGGGAATTGGTGGATGGTTGCAAGCACTGTTTGGTCCTCGAATGGCGTGACGGGCACATGGCTGGCAGACGATTTGTCGATTCTGATTTTGATATCGGAGACGGTGGCATGGGTAGGCGCAGACGTTGTTATTGAGCGGGGGGTGGGTGTGCATAGAGATTTCTTGGAGCGGTTAGCATGTGGCATGCCATGATAGAGGGAGAGAGGGCCTTACAACGCAGCGGACACATGGTCGGTGTTGCCGTATCGACAGCCTACTCAATTGGCGTGTGACGCCCCGTATCGGCGCGGATATGGTTGTGGAAGCCATGCCGGTCAGGTGTCCAAAAAAGTCGCTGTCGCAGCTGTCGCAGGCGCGGAGTTGAGGGCGGAGGTCTGAAATTGGAAGCCGCGCGCTAGTGAGCATCACCACATTTTCCACCACCACCACCAATTCTTGGACTGTGACGACACCAGCACTCCGCCATGGCCTCAACGCCATCCCTACGCCAATTCAGCGCGTGTCTGCGATGTGTGCGCCAAATTCCAAGCGCCAATGGCACCCGCCGCCTGCTGTTCACGTCGGCGGTAGCCCGTGAAGAAGTGCAGACGCAGCCCTCGAATGCGACTCCGCCGCCCCCGCCGGCAAACCCTAAAGACGGCGCCGCACAGAATGCTGCTTCCGAGCAGGTCCCAGAGTACATGCAGAAATGGGGTACGCTGGACCCCCAGATGGTGGAGAACAAGAAGCAGGAACGTCGACTGCTGCGGAGAGAGCATGTCCTGCCTGTTGGATCCCGTCGCCGCCGTGCAGTCCTTCGTCGCTCCACTATGCAAAAAGCCACCGAGATTCCGTTTGAACAACTGCCCTACCAGTGTTTCCAGGAGGCCAGGAAAGTCTTGCTCGAAGATAGGCAGGAAAAGATCAAGGAAATCGAGACGCAGCAGCTGCGGATAAACAACTTGATTGCCCAAGATCCAAGTATTAGTGGGGGTGAAGCAGCCAAGAGACATAGGCTGCGGAGCATGCGGAAACACCTGGATGAACTGATCGTTCTAGCCGACATCAACGACCCGGTGGTGAAGCGCAAGTTCGAGGATGGCCAAGGTGGGACATGTCATACCACCTTACTGCAATTGACTGACAACGCAAAGGCGACATGAACAAGCCCATCTATCGCTATCTAGCCGAAAGAAAATGGCGCCAGTACAAACGTCTCGTACTCGAGCAGCGCATCACGCAATTAGCAATCGTCCCCGATCTTCTTCCCTCGTTGGATATTGTGGCAGATATCGACCTTGGTTTCGGACGAAAGACCGTAGCACCTGGCGACTTTGTGGATTCTGCTGTCTCGGAGAAGATGCCTCGGCTAAACGTCCAGACCTTCACACCTGGAGAGAAGCTAGTCACAGTCGTTGTGGTGGATGCCGACGTACCGGTGCAGCAGACTGACAGCTTCACCTACCAATGTCATTTGATTGCTTCAAACATCCCACTATCACCAACTAGCACATCCATACCACTCCAGCGGATAGCCCAAGAAGACCTGAAGACCGAAGATCCAACTGCTAAGAAGATTGCACTACCTTGGGTTGCTCCCATGGCTCACAAGGGCGCGCCCTATCACCGCCTTGGAGTCTTCGTGTTTGAGCAGAACGATGCCAAGCCACTTGATGTTACCAAGTTTGCCAACACCAAGCGCTTCGGGTTCAAGCTGCGAAGTTTTGCAGACGTGAACAAGCTAAGTGCCATTACTGCTACGCTATTTAGAACAAAGTGGGATGAAAGCATGGCCGGCGTCATGGAGCGAGCTGGTATGAAGGATCAAATAGACGTCGAGTTCAAGAGAAAAAGGGTAGAGCCACTTCCCTACAAGAGGCGGACAGAGCGCATGCGGTGAGGCGATTGTAAAGTTCTGATTGTATAGCAAATATGAGTGTAGGTTCCATGTACATTATCCGGTATCCATCAAGACCTTGGCCATGGCAAATGCATTCCGGCGTAAGTATCTGTGCCCACGTATGAACTATTACTCAACACATTTGCGTTGGTCGGGACTATCATTACCTGCCTTGCCCAAAAACGAGCAACGTTTGTTGATTGCGGAATATCTTGGCAACAGGTATTGCAAGTGTTGGTGTCAATTTCGGATCGCTCTTTCCCACCTACCAATTCTAGTTCCCACCTTCCGTGTTAACCCAAGGGGAAAGCTCACTCTTCCAAGCTTTCCATATCATTCTCGCTGATATATCTTCTCCTCTTCGCTTGAGAAATAGCTGCTACAACCGTCGCTATCCATGCCTAATTCGCCGTTCTCACTGTTACCTTCTGCCACTCACCGCGGACTCGCCACTCCCTCAACATGCCTCCCAAGGTACCGGGTGATGTCTATTGGTCCTCCCCATTCCTGCCATCCAAAAAGCAGATCGCTCTTGCTCTTACTATTGTCCGGACTAAACCGGGGAACATGAAACTACAAGGTAGATGGTATCGACTTTGATCGCCCATGTCTGCTAACATTTGTAGACTATGTGCTACAGCTGCGAGCTCAGATAAAGCTTGGGTTGGATCCAAGAGAGCGGGATGGTCCCGGGCGGTACATTGATCAGGTCACCTATTGGAAACAAAGATGCCTGCATGCTGAAGACGAGTGTAAAAATCTCCAAAGCATCAACACAAAGCTTGAGCGATTGAACAAGTCATTTGTGAGTACTTGTGCAGCGGCACCAGACATCAATACGATCATAAGAGAACAAGAAGACAACTATCCAGCTAAGTCATTGAGTCGAAGTCCAACGCGAAAGAAGCAGGTACAAAAACGAGGTCAACGTCCTACGACTCCCGCCCGAGATACAATCGAGGACGACATGGACTTTCTAGAGTTACTTGGAGACAATGGTACTAGACTTACAGAAGCTTTGTATGCTATGTATTCTCTCTATCGGTCTACTGAGCCCAATGCACAGGCCGTTTGCACCAACCTCATGCGCATTGCCTCGGGCATAGGGAAGGTTCTACGGTTTGTTACTCACAACTACGAGCACCTCTCACGTCGTGGAGGGAAAAACATGGAAGCAACAACATCACTAGAGCAGAACAAATCCGATTTCGCAATCGCGCTTTCTATATGTGCGAGAGCCTTCATGTCGATTCTGGTTGGCATAGCCAAGTTGCCGGAAGCCAATGCGGACGCGCGCCTACCGAATCTGATCGTTTGTGAACTCTCAGACATGTTCAAGTCGGCTCTTCTTTCTATCGAATCCTCGGCTCGGCAGACGGTGCAGAACTCCCCATCTCAGCCACCTTTGCCCAAGCGAAACAAAGGGGGTACAACATCCAGTGTCATCAAGGAATCTGCGCCTGCTCGTGCAGTAGCCCATCTCCTGATCAGCTTTCTGGGACTCCTGGAGAGGTCGAATCCCCTACATCAAAAGATTTTTGATGGCTTTGTATTTGTTCTGTTCGAACGTGTGGGCAAGCGCCTCTATTACTGCACGTTTGGACAGCATCGCAGTGCATCTATTGAGGCCAACATCTTACCGCCACCCGAGCCGAGGGACGATATTGAAACGGCGAGGTGCGATGCTGAGACTTTGGCCATACGACTCGAGGCGAAAGCGCTTGTGCTGATCCTCGAACGGGCAATGGGACTAGCTCCAAACCACATGAATCCTCAGAACGCTCGCTCGAGCCAGACGGGAAACCGCCCTGTCCCGGGTTTGAGCGTAAGGAGCCCTGCAACAGCTTCTCGAGCACGCCTGAGTTCATTAGCAAAAGATCGGCTGCAACGAACACTCGTAGCATGCATGTATGGCAATAAAGTCGAGGATGAATTTCTAGATATATTGACAAAGCCAATACGACCCATACATCCAGGCTCGCTGAAAAATGTTTCCAAGGTTGAGAATAAAGATGTTGAGGCATGGTACAGCGAGGAGGTGTGGCGACTTGTGGGCTGGGATATTCTTGCGCGTGAGGACGGTTGGTGAAAGCTTTGGTTGGTGGGTATAAATGAAGAAATCCATGTGTTTTATTCGTGCTCGTGATGAAAAATGAGAGATGGTACAAAGGTCAACTCAACTATTCACTGTGCCATGAAGATTCCTTGCGCGAATCCATCAATCGCTGTATAGGGATAGCTATAGCATACTTGAGTGACGCAGGCAATTGGAAAGCACGATGAAGTAAGATCTGCGTCATGGTGCCCACATTAAGGGCACTGAAGGAGAAGATGTGAGTTACTGGTACAATCTCGATATGATATCGTGGTGAAATGGGGATGACAAACTACGAGTCATTCCAGGGCACTAACCGCTTATCGGCGGCTATCAAGTCCAATTCCGAACTCGGGCATTTCGTAAGTAGCTAGGTACGATGGAACATAAGTAGCCCTCGCCCTCTTGCAAATCAAGAGAAGAAACGGATGTTTTGCCTGTGTTGTTCGCAATGGCACAAGTCATTCGTGTTTGCATGCTGAACGCAGACACGCCTGTACCAGCTGTGGTCGTCGAACGCACCCCCACTTATGGCGGCATCTTTCATCACCTGCTTTCTTCCGCCGCTTCCAACATTGCCAAATCTTCAGAGTTTCCCAAAGGACCGATAACAGTTGCATCGACGGATTTCAACGTTGTGAAGAACGAATACCCTTTGTCTCTAGCAGAATTCGATGCCATTGTCATCTCCGGTTCCGCAAAGTCAGCCTACGATGATCTACCATGGATACATAAACTCGGCCGATGGCTCAAGCACACCTACGAGCACGAGCCCCGAGTCAAGATATTCGGAAGTTGCTTCGGTCATCAAATAGTCTGTCAAACATTACTGAAAGACTACGGCGTCAAGGTGGAGAAGGATGCCAAGGGTTGGGAATTGGGTGTCAAAGAAATTACACTACATCAAGGCTTCCGGCGGCGATTTTGGAACGGAAAAGATGAAGGCAGGGGACAAGGTGTAGGAGAAAAATTGAGGTTGCAATTCGTGCACCATGATCACGTAGTCATACCCGAGATGGAGGCTTTACCGCGGTCCTGGACGTTAGTGGGGAATACCCAGCATTGTGCAGTGCAGGGTATGTACGAGCCTGGCCGCGTACTCACCTTGCAAGGTCACTTTGAGTTTGACCGCTTCGTCAACAGGGAGACGATCAAATTCTTCTTTCCTAATTGGCAGCCAAAGGTGTTGGAGGAGGCTTTGGACGCTATCGATGCGGATGACGATTCGATACAGGCGGCTGAGATGGTTGTACGGTTTTTCTTGGAGGACAGTGGACAGAAATATAGCGCAATGCACAAGGGTGTTAGACATGCGCTTTCTTCGCGAGAGTAGGCTCAGTTATGAGGACTGGTACCTGCCTGTAGCTTATTCAAAGACCTGGGCACAATTTTATTGTACATGTCTTCCCCTTTGGCCTGTTACCTCACAGTAACTTTGATATGTCAAGAAATACACCCACTAAAAAGCTTCCCGCAGGAACAAAAAAACAACTGATCCCTAGCCACACACAAACACTATATGTGTCGTGACCCCCTGGGACGCAGCTTCCTCGGAATCAGTACTATACACCCATCCAATGGTAGTCACATAAGCTCGTACACCTTGATACTCGTATTAAAGGACATGAAAGCCCAGAAGATGCCTGTCTCAGTAGTCGTGAAGACTGGAACGATTATGAAGAAGGTGGAGAAGAGGAACATGAACATGGGGGACATTAGAAGGAGGGAGTGGAGTGAATGGGGAGGAGTTTCGGCAGCTGCGGTCAACCAATTAGGGGCAGGCAAAGGTCAGTGACGAGGTCCAGGAGATGACTAAGATATAAATTGCGCCTTCAAAGTGTATTAGTGCGGCTACCAGGGCGCCCTGTAACTGTACATTCCGCGCTTTGATAGGAGCTATTATGTGGACGGTGTAAGTCCAACTGGCGAATCAGCTGGCCCTTACAACATCCGAAGGCCAAGCATTAGGGTTGACAGATGCGACAGTAATTGGTGTCATGGAAGTAGCACAGCGACAATCTCTAGCAAGATAGAGGACACGGTCCTCGCCCACTTATGCGAGATTGAGTTCAAGAACTAAAAGAGACAAGCCAGGCAGTTTATATCAATGATGAGAGCTGGAATGGAATCTTTTGACCGTACAAGCACTTGGATTGGTCAAGGTAGATAGGTCGCTTGTAAAGTACGTTAGAACGACATAGGTCATCATGACAGATTTGAAGCATACTCGCGTATCGGTCTCAATCTGTCAATCTTTTTATGACACACCCCCGTGGCGATATACGGTGACGGCCTAATGTGGACATGAGAGATACAGGACTAGGCGCAGTTAGCGTGCGGAGTAGAGCTGCTGAAAGGTATGGTCAGACAGCCGGTCTCGATTAAGACGGTCGCTAAAGCCATTTGAGGACGACATGCTGCATTAGCGAGACGCTGGTGGCGACAGCCGCAAGAAAACAGCAAACAGCGGGGCGGTTTCAGTGCAAGCGGGCGCTACTGGACGGCACAGGGTAAGATGACTAGTGTAGAGGCTAGAAGAAATTAGACTAAGAAAAGACGAGGAAGGTCAAGTGCGTGCCAAGGACGTGTCAGTTCGTAGACAGATTGACCGAGACTGCGGAGCTCAAACAAGTGCTGCTACCACAACTAGGAGAGTTACAATGCCAACACCAAAAGACACACGTACTAAGCATCCTTGGCGGGATAGACAAGACGTAGCTAGCAATAGAGTTTGCGCAACGACACGACCGCGAATCTTGCTCAATGTTCTGGTCAGATGGACTCGGTTTCGGTTTCAGTCTCACGTACTGAAGGTGTCCATCTAACTGTTCAATTGAAACTCTCACCATCTAGAAAGCTGGAAGAAGGTACATAAATACCGTTGTGTCCAGTTAGTACTCTTAATACAATCCAATTCCATTCAACTCTCTATTCAACTATCTATCCAACATTCTATTCAACACTCCCTTCAACATCTAATACATCTTCAAACCCGACAACTTGCCTCTAATATTCACCATGAGATTCTTCACCTACGTCACGGTTCTCAGCGCTGGTTTCGCTGCCGCCGTGCCCACGACTTGCGAGCAAAATGCCAACTCGCCTCTTCTTGCAGCACGTAGCATTGGAGATGTCAAGAATGCCAGGGACCATCCTGCTGTAGGAGCCGGCTCAGGTCACTCCCATGCAAAGGTAAAGACCCATACGCAACATGTATTCTTCACACCAGATTTCTGATACTTCTTAGCGAGACCATCCTGCTGTAGGAGCCGGCTCAGGCCACTCCCATGCAAAGGTAATACGCAATATCTTTCCTTCGCAACAGACTTCTGATACTTTTTAGCGAGACCACCCTGCTGTAGGAGCCGGTTCAGGTCACACTCATGCAAAGGTAATACACAATAACTATGTATTTCTCACAGCAGATTTCTGATACACATTAGCGAGACCATCCTGCAGAAGCCGGTTCAGGTCACTCCCATGCAAAGGTAAATAAGCAATACATACTCTTCACAACATACCTCTAATACTTCTCAGCGAGACCATCCTGCAGAAACTGGTTCAGGTCACTCCCATGCGAAGGTAAACATATATACGCAATATGTATTCCTCGCACAAGATAGCTAATAATTCTTAGCGAGACCATCCCACAGAAGCTGGTTCAGGTCACTCCCATGCAAAGGTAAATACGCGATAAATATGGTTCTAAACGCATATCTAATTTTCTTTCAGCGAGACCATCCTGCTGCAGCAAAGCCTCAGGGCAATCCAGCAGCCGGTTCAGGCCACTCCCACAAAAAGGTAAATACGCGATAATCAGAGTCCTAAACAGATAGCTAATTCTTTTTAGCGAGACCATCCTGCTGTAGCAGCCGATTCAGGCCATTCCCATGCAAAGGTAAAGACCCATACGCAACATGTATTCTTCACACCAGATTTCTGATACTTCTTAGCGAGACCATCCTGCTGTAGCAGCCGATTCAGGCCATTCCCATGCAAAGGTAAACACGCAATCTACAGTGTTCGCACCAGATGGCTAATGCTTTTTAGCGACACGACCACCCCGCTCCTGTCACAAGACGTAGAATCGGAGACATCAAGAATGCCAGGGACCATCCATCAGTACTTCCAGTCAGCCCAGCCCGCCCCCATGGAAAGGTAATTAGACAATCAGCAACAGTGTTGAAAACAGATTTCTAATGCTTCTTAGCGACATGACCACCCCGCTCCTGTCCCGAACGCAGAATAAGAGATATCCAGAATGCATTTCCGGAACAGAAGAGGTTGACTTAGTAGCTAGTAAGGTTATTCGTAGAGGCATTTAGTGTCTAGAAGTATTCGCGCCGAAAATCCCGCGAGAAGCAACTTTAGAAAAATGATCAATTAGCTTTTCTCCAATTTCTTCAACAACCATGCTTTCAACCTGTCTATAATTATTTCCATAGCCACAACCCTTCTACGCCTTTCCCTTGACCCCTCTACTGCTCTCCTCTTTGAAATTTGTATAACGTTACATAGACCCCAAGCAATCTGTGTGATTCATGGCATCACTAAGCATTTCCTCAGCACCATTAAAATGCGTAGTTTTGTGTCAATGGGTCGGTACTGAAAACATAGTTAAACGAGTCAGACAGGCATACTAGATCCGTGTTTCCATCGTCAAAAGAACCCGGAATTTTATCTAAGTCTAAGCTTGTGTTAAGTTCCTTGCACTGTAGCCTATGCTCGTAGTACGCTTGCTATATACCGAAATCCATACGCGTCGCACGCTTACTCTAACCTGGAATACGAATATTTTTCATCGCAGGCCAGATCGGTGCGGACTGCCAATAGCAAATTCATGACTGCAGAAGGAGACTGTGCATAGAGGGGCTCCATATTCTACTGATTGATGTATCTGAACATTGAATGTATTCCTCACTTCCCTCACAGAATTGAAGCGCAAATCAACACACTGAACTCGTTTTGGTCCCCAAACATCAAGAGGGAAGGTATCTCTTCATCTTCCTTCATCTATACGTACCAGAAAGGGAACAACTTACAGTTTGTAACAGTTTTCATCTCAATCATCGCTGCCTCTATCGCGCTTGTGACTACTGTATCTCCTCTCCCTCAGAGGGATATTTGGAAATACGGCAATCAAGTTGAGTCCTGCTCGGAATGTATTCTAAGCAGCAGACTTACGCAACATGCTTGCGAGTGTTGTGACCCAACCCTACCCCAACCCATTTACCAGCATAATTTTACCCGCGGATCAGTAGGCTAGCTGCCTTTCTCACTTTTAAGTCACCCTTTGTTTTCTGTAGAATAAGAACTGTAGAACATCCGAAAAAAAATACAGCGCTACGCGTACGACAGGTAACTCATAGGCTACTTGGTCGGACAGAAAAAGAGTGATGTAACTACAGTCAGCGTATCCGTTGCTCGAATCGGCTTAGCGAGGACAGAGCTAGAGGTATGGTTTACACAAGTCCCTCATAGCTGACATCTGCTAAGGTGCTTCTCACAACACTTGTATCAGTACCTAATTCCTTGGTTATCTCTTTTAGGGGACCCGCATCTCTTGTTCATGTGCGCATCAATCCATCCTGCCCTTTTCTTAACCTACTTTTGAGTCTCTGAAACAATCACTCCGCTCGTATCTCATAGACTAGACTCAAAAATCTTGTCAATTTCGTCTCAAGAGACAAACTATTCTGATGCCGGAAAACGATGTTCTCAACAGTACGCATTACCAATGGTGGAGAGATCCTGGCATGCGAGAGCTCTACTTCCTCCTTCTCACGTGCTACCTTGGCGCCATGTCTAACGAATATGCCAGCTCCCTCATTTCCAGCCTGATCGCGAATCCACATTGGTTCGAGAATATTGATGGCCTGCCCAATACTATATTCTTAGGTGTCGTCGTAGCAGCCCATTCTATAGGTTCCATTGTCGCCTTCTTCCCTGCGCCATGGCTCTCTGACAAATGCGGGCGTCGAGTAGAAATCATGTTTGGGAACATTGCCATGACCGCCGGATTCCTCGGACACATATTTTCTAGATGATTGAGCGTATTTCTAGCCATATGACTGGCTGTGGGTTTTGGTACCATCTTCAACATCATCTCTTATTCCACGTTGTGTCTCGAGCTCGCGCATCCGCGGCAAAGAGCCGTTGTCAGCGCATTCTTCAACGCTTTCTACTTTTTAGGCTTCATAACATCCACCTGGGCATCATACAGATCCCTGTGTATTTTGAACTCCTGATCATGGCGCCTTCCCGTTGCAATGCAATTTTCCTAAGCTATTGCCCAATCTCTCTTCCTCTTCTTCTGCTCTAAATCCCCCCACTGGCTCGTGTCTCATGGAAACTACGAAAAATCCCGCTCTGTTCTCGCTACATATCACGCCAATGGGCACTTGGACGATGATCGTGTCCGCTTAGAGCTCTCCAATATCTCAGTGTCATCTGAGTTTGGAGAGTCACAGCCGCCACATCGGTTGGCGCTCGCTGTTCGCCACACCGGGGAACAGAAAACGCCTCGTCCTGACGATAGTTATCGGTATAGCGACGCAATGGATCGGCAACGGCATCATTACATTCTACCTCCCACCAGTGCTACAGATTGTCGGTATAACTAGCGTCTTCCAGCAACAAGGTATCAACTGTGGTCTGCAGATATACAATTGGTTTATCGCATGCGGCACCGCATTGCCCGCCGAGAGAGTTGGTCGGCAGCGCCTCTTCCTCACGTCCGCCGGCACGATGCTGCTGTTTATGATACTAGTCACAGTGTGCTCCGCGCGATACTTGAGCACGCAATCCGCAGTCGCAGGCTACGCCGTCATCGTATTTTGTTTTTGTGTCTTGGAGGGTACATCGTTGGCCTAACCTCCATTCCCGTGCTGTATATCAATGAAATATGGCCGAGTTACCTTCGAGCCAAAGGGACCAGCATATTCTGGGCCACGCAGGCAGTTGCCGTATGCTTCAACCAATACGTGAATCCAATAGCGCTAGAGAGGATCATGTGGAGATATTACCTTGTTTATCTAGGGAAATTAGTGGCGGGAGGTATCTTCATGTTTCTTTACGTGCCAGAGACGAAAGGCCTGTTGCTAGAAGAGGTTCGTGTAATTTTTGACAGACAGCACATTGATGCATCGCTGTTACAGCCGATAGCTACTCGCGAGAATGAGACGGAAATTGAACGTCGAATATAACGATCTTAGATTATCTATTCATCTAGATATCAGTCTCTTAGTGCAATATAGTGTTATTGGCAACAACGAAAATTAGGTTTTGACCTGGATTGATCGTCGTTTGATACGCCTTTTTACACGAATCTGATTGTTAAGCGCACGAGCAGGTTATAACCTCAGAGCATCACTAACTCGGGAACGAATTACTTGCTACAACTTAGCTATCATAAAGCCTTTTCTGTACGTACCACAGCACCAATTTTTTCACGCTCAACATCCTCCAATATGTATGAATCCATGTGCCTCAGTAATATCTTCTGTTCGAACAAAGTGTTGATCTTGTCGAAAGACTTGCCCTTGATTTCGGGAATGTAGAAAAGTCAAACAATAGTGGCCACCGCAGCCAGACCACCAAACACCAAACCAACCTTGCCCTTCAGACTGGCCTCGTCAGGGTTGACCATGTAGGGAATAGCACCGTTCATCGTGATTCCCATAGATGATTGGGTAGCGGTAGCTAGCGCGGTTGTATATCCACGAAATGAGGGAGTCGAAATCTCGCCCAAGAGCATAAATGCTAGTGCTTGAATGGTATTGAAGTAAACGAATGCGTACATGACAGTGGCTGCTGCCTGGGCCCATTTGCTCTGCTAGAAGGAACTAGGTCCATGATGCCGATGAGGAACAAAAGACCGGTGAAAGTTGCCATACCGGCCAAGTATTGCGATCGAAGCCCATACCTGTTCACCGTGAACTACGAGAGGAATTTACCAAAGACACCGCAGGCTGTGACACCGACACCGATATCAAAGCTCTTGGAAGGATCTAAACCAGCAAGCTGAAAAAAAAAGTAGCTGGAGTATCTCAAAACGAAGATGATGCGGACGAGATGCTGGCAGGGAAAACCGCCCATCGTGATATCAGTACCAATATAATTGCATCTCACATGCGCATCGAAAAGGTAATCCATAGCATAGATCCGGGTCATCTTCTGTTTATCGATGGGAACACCTACTCGATGGATTTTACACATTTTTCTGCCGCACCCCTCCCAAACTCCGTCCACACCTGCCACGACTACTCTTTCTTTGGCTTCTCTCGTGGCTTAACATACACTGATACTGCCGAGGAGAAAGCTAAGCTACGCAGCTCCTTTGAACTCAAAGTCAACTACATACGCGTCGCCAACGGGCCAATCTACCTATGTACAACGGTGAATTCGGCCCTGTGTACGCCTCCGCAGACGAGAACGGCATGTCTGCCAAGCAAGCGAACAAGCCACGCATCGCATTGCTTAATGAACAGATTGCCATATACGCCGAGACACATGTGTAGTGGAGTATCTGGACATACAAGAACATCTACTACCAAGGCATGGTGTACATGGACACCGCATCACCGTACATGAAACTCCTCGCATCCTTCATCTAGGAGAAAAAGGACCTTAGCGCCGATTCTAAGGGATCGAATGACGACAAGATGAGGCATGTGTACGAACCATTGATGACAGCTGTCAAGGAATGGGTCTCGAAGCACTTGTATAATAGAAAGTATCCGAGTGCTTTGTGGAAGACTTCTCGGCACTTTGAGCGCGAGGTGAGAGAGACGCTTCTGGGTGGGTATTTGGGGAGGGAATATGCAAAGTACTTCCAAGGGAAGAACAAGGCGGAGTTGGAAGAGTTGACACAGTCATTTAAAATTGGGAATTGTAAGATTAGAGAGAATATGAATAGGGTACTAATTACAAGTGCAGCTGTGACAAAGTAGGTTTATAGATTCAGGTGATTGCTGTTACTACAATACTGCGTTGTGAAAATCTGCTGTTAAGCATCGATCTCACTTGCAAAACAATAGATTCAGGTGAGATCAGGTTTGTTTTTGTGGAGTTCTCTTTCTTGTGGGTGTTAGATAAGTTTTGGTCCTGATTACCTGTCACATCAATCAGCAGCTTACTAGTATACCATGTACAACAAAAAAACTTCCTGAGGTTATTGCAGTAATGTATCAATATAAATCCAAATTCAACAACTAAATCGGTAGTTTAAGCGCGATTTACGACAGAGGTACGTACTCTGCAGTGACCGTTTGACGCCAAGACTACTCAACTTGAATCTCGGCCACAACGCTCTTTCTCTCGAATCTCGAATCTCGACCCTCAACTCTCATCCTTCAACTAACACGTATCCAACATGGAAAACAATAGACACATTCTATCACCACCGCCTGATGTCGTCAGTAGCTCGTCAGCGCCACCGCATCTCGCGCATCCGCCATCACCACCTGGACCAGCTGCCGAGTTTCTCATCGTTGGGCTCTTTGCGCTACGCCTAGCACGGCGTCTCATCGAAAGCTTAGATTACTATTCAGAGCGCAACGCCGACGTTGTCTGGCTTACTAATTTTCTTGCGCCCTTTGATCAAGCCTACGCGCTGGCGAAGATCTCGGGCCCCCAAAGAGACGACTATGTTGCGACGTACCAAAACATAATCAGGCGAATGAAAAGACAGCCAAAGTACCCCGTACGCTTCATGCAGATGAACCCAGACTCGTCAATGCAACAAGCGCGGCGGGGCAGTGAAGCAGGAGAAGCGAGAGTACTGACGGACCGTAAGTGAGCTTGTACCCGAATCTCTTGTAGAAGCTGACGCATCTTAGCTGAGAGATTGGATATTATCGACTTTTGTGATGCAGCCGGCGAATGGGGGTCTGTCGTACCTATCCCAGCGCGGGAAGCACAGAGGATGATTGAACTTGCGGACAGAAGGCGAATTGCTGATCTCGACAGCGTGCAATCGCGAGCTGGAAATCTGCAAGAGCTACATACCAGGAGACAATTGTACAGCCAGCGGTCACCTCTAGAGCGGAAAGGAAGACAGCCTGCTCATCAGGTCCGACAGTCTCGACTTGAGGATGACTATCAATTACGAGACAGCAGACAGCCTTGGAGAGATGGTGGGTATTCGGTTCGAGAAGACAGGAGACCGGCCTCAGCAGTTGGAAGACGCCGGCGAGTATCGTTTGCAGATGAACGGGAATTTAACAAGGTATTCAGTCGCCACCTAATCTCTTCTGTCGCACACGCTAAATGATGATAGGAACAAGAGCAATGAGTTATATCACTGGAGTAGTGGCAGAGCGAGAATGGCACAACAATTTTCTTACCACTCTTCCTCTTCCTGTCTTCGCTTCAGATAAAGTCGGAACTCATGGTCTACTGGCACTACACTTATTCGGTGAGGGATACGCTGTCAGGATGTCAAGGCGCATCATCTGGCCTTGGGTGTGGTTCTGACTAATGTCTTCAACTATCGGTTTGTACGAGCTGCGGCATGTGTGCTTCTGGCGAAGGCCATGTATTGCAGGTGGATTACCGGAAGCAAGTCTTGGCATGGTTTTGCAGATGATTGTATGTTCTTTGTGGATACAATAGCGAACAGGACTTGTTCTGGCCCAACTAAGGCTGAATAATTTTTCCTTCGGCTTCTCCAAGTGAATAGCATCTAGTATATCTTTCACCTGTTCATTTCCAATTTACAACCACCTCTCCTGGTGGAAAGTGTCTTGACCGATTATCGCGAACAGAGCACGCTGCTTACTGATGCATTGAGCGCTCGAGTATATCAACATAGTTTATAGCAGCGCAAAAATGCTCTAGTTAGCTGAGTAGCTAGCTGTGTAGTTGCTGACTAGCCATATTCCATTTGTGAACGTCGTGAGCTTGTCAGTTGATCTAGTGCGCTAGCAGACAGGGCTAATACGTCATCGAGCATCTCCCTCAAACTGCACTTCCGACGATAAGTGTGCGAGCCTACTGTTTGGCACACATCTCTGACGTAGCTTTCGACTCTGGTCTAAAATGTGTGAGGCTGACCTGACATAATCCGCTGCGGCCCCACCTTCCATTGCAAACAAATACGACAGACCCGCCCGATACCCACATCGGAACGTCTCTGATCGTCATCACCTGTAACTTCATTTTGACAGCAATGTTCGTTTTCAATTTTACAACCTAAGCAAGACGAAAAGAAAGAAAACAATGTCGTTTTCAGATAACGAAGATGAAGACGATCTAGACACGTCGCGCGATGAACAACAGACTACATACGAAGGCGAGGACACAAGCCCAACCACGGAAAGGGAGTTGAAGGGCTGGTTTGCCTACCCAATCGCTGCAGAAGTATAGATAAACATGACTCTAGTTTTCTCCGTTAGTACACTAACAGGGCTCACAGGTCTTTGCTGTGGTCGCGGTCGGTACGTCCCTCTAGTCACTCACTATCCTTTGCATTTGGTACCTACACGCAATTACACCAAACCACATCATACTTACAATGGACAAGGTGCCTTTCTCCCAGTCATACTCGAGCAGCTTGCGCGAGAAAACGGTGTCTTCTTCTCCGACCACTCTAAACCATGCATCGACCATGCACCGTCTGGAAAAGTGGGAAGAGGAGAGGGAGCGAAGACCAAAAAGCAAGGTGAAGAGCAATGCATAGTGAAATATCTAGGAAAGGACATGTCGACCAGTAGTTTCGCCATGTACACGTTTTCCACGGCCGTGTTACTCCAAGCGCTCGTTTTGATATGTTTTAGTTCTTTTGCCGATCATGGTATGTTTCCCTGCTGCTACTACTACACACACACACATGATTGGATTCTCATGTCTTATAAAAAGGTCCATACCGCAAACGCATGCTCATGTTCACATCTTACACCGGCTCCTTGGCCAGCTGTCTCTTCATCTTCATTTCGCCGTCGTTGTACTACTTGGCTCCCATCCTAGTCATCGTCGGCGTTAGCAGTCTGGGATGTTCGTTCGTCTTGCTCAACGCTTTCCTGCCACTGCTTGTCGCCCACCACCCGGACAACTCTATGGGCAAGTCGCTGTCGTCGTCGTCGTCGTCGGACTCGTCGGACTCGACCTCAGACCATGAACTCGAAAGCCTGAACCCAGCCAATGGACTGCCACCGATGCGTCGATCGAACCCAGAGAAGTTAGCACGCGATCTTGAGCGGTCGGCGCAAATCAGCAGCAAGGGCGTAGGCTATGGGTACATATCTGCTGTCTTCGTGCAGGTCCTGAGCATTCTGATCATCTACCTGTTCAGCAAAACCTCGCTTTCAAAGACTTCGCCCAGTCTCTCCATCCGCATCATCTTGTTCATGGTAGGTGTGTGGTGGGCAATCTTTAGCATTCCAACATATCTTTGGTTGCGCCCACGTCCAGGCCCGCCATTGCCGATACAATCTAGTCCTGGTTTCGCGGATGGTGCAGGAAAATCATCAAGATTTCGTACATTTCTGTTCTACACATCCTTTTCGCTAAAAAGCTTCTACGGGACCTTGAAGAGGGCGATACGCCTACGCCAGACGCTACTCTTTCTCATCTCGTGGTTTCTCCTCTCCGACGCCGTGGCCACGATATCAGGAACGGCAGTACTTTTTGCGAGGACAGAGTTGCACATGGGCACGATTGCTATTGCGCTGCTCTCCATCACATCAATCGGTTCTGGCGTCGTGGGCGCATTCGCGTGGCCGCGCGTTCAGCGACGGTTTTGCCTACAGCCGAAAACGGTGTTGCTCTGTTGTGTGGCTGGCATGGAAGTGATTCCTCTGTACGGGCTACTTGGGTATATTCCAGTCTTCAAGAGTCTAGGCTTCATTGGATTGCAAAAGGCGTGGGAAATTTATCCAATCGCTGTCGTGCACGGCATAGTCATGGGTGGCATATCGTCGTACGCCCGATCCGTCTACGCACCTTTGATTCCAGAGGGAAGCGAAGCTGCATTCTTCGCACTATTTGCAGTGACTGACAAGGGGAGTAGCGCTTTTGGGCCAGCGTTGGTAGGGTGGATTGTCGACCAGGCAGGAACAATACGTCCAGCGTTTTGCTTTCTAGCTGTCCTGGTGGTGCTGCCGGCACCATTGTTGTGGAGGCTAAATGTTGAGAAAGGGAGGGAGGATGCGAGGGCCATGGCAGAGGGGGATGGTAAGGGACGAGGCAGGTATGCAAGGGTGGGTGCCGAGTAGGAACTCAAAAAAAAACTCCCCCTCCCCCAGAGCTGGGCTCGGTGGGTATGGTATTTCGTAGTTGTTACGCCTGGAATGCCTCGTAAACCATGGTGCGCCGCCCAATGCTA